>PYXC01002288.1:300000-305574 GCA_015244755.2 Tenualosa ilisha | reverse complement strand
CACACACACCACACACACATCAGCACTACTGCGCTGTGAAGCACAGAGAACAGACTGTGTCCACACACTACACCTGTTAGGTCAGTAGATACACTCACTCACACACACACACACACACACACATCAGCACTACTGCGCCTGTAAAGCACAGAGAACTGCTGGTCAGTAGATTACACTCACACACACGCATGCATGTGTGTACATTGTTGTGTGTATTTTCATTGTTGTTAACGGTTGGCTCATTGTTTATCTCTAGGTGCTGTGTGTGTGTGTGTGTGTGTGTGTGTGTCTGTGTCAGAGTCTGTGTGCTCGTATGTGTGTGTGTACATTGGTGTGTGTGTGTGTTTTCATTGTTGTTCATGGTTGGTTCATTGTTCAACTGGAGGTGCTGATGTGTGTGTTTGTCCGTGTCTGTGTGTGTGTGCATGTGTGTGTGCGTGTGTGTACATTGTAGTGTGTGTGTTTTCATTATTGTTCATGGTTGGTTCATTCTTCACCTGTAGGTGCTGATCTGTGTGTGTGTGTGTTTTCATTGTTGTTCATGGTTGGTTCATTGTTCAACTGTTGGTGCAGATGTGTGTGTGTGTTCGTGCGTGCATGCGTGCGTGTGTGTGTGTACATTGGTGTCTGTGTGTTTTCAACTGGAGGTGTTGATGTGTGTGTCTGTGTCTGTCTGTGTGTGTGTGCGCGTGTATGTGTGTGTGTACATTGGTGTGTGTGTCTGTTTTCATTGTTGTTCATGGCTGGATCATTGTTTATCTGTAGATGCTGATGTGTGTGTGTGTGTGTGTGTGTACATTGGTGTGTGTTTTCATTGTTGGTCATGGCTGGTTCATTGTTCACCTGGAGGTGCTGTGTGTGTGTACACATTGGTGTGTGTATGTTTCTATTGTTGTTCAAGGTTGGTTCATTGTTCACTGATAGGTGTTGATGTGTGTGTACACACTGATGTGTGTGTGTTTTCATTGTTGTTCATGGCTGGTTCATTGTTCACCTGTAGGTGCTGATGTGAATGCTGGCCGTGGCCTGGACACTCCCCTGCATGCGGCAGCCAGGGTGGGCGGGGCCAGGGAGGTGGCGCTGCTTCTGGAGCACGGGGCTGATGGGAATTGTAGGAACTCAGAGGGGAAACGAGCCGTGGAGCTGACACAGGAACACAGCAAAGAGAGGCTCATTCTACAGAGCGCAGGTACACTAGAGAGTTGATCTGAAGTTGCAACTTTCTGAGATAAGGAATATAGGTGTGTGTGTGTATGTATGCATGTGTGTGTGTGTGTGTGGGAGAGAGTCTTTACATATCTTGAGTGTTTCTCTCTCTTAAGCAGTTATCTGAATTGTGTGTGTGTGTGTGTTTCAGGTCCCTGCTCTCTGTCCCAGCTCTGCCGGTTGCGTATTCGTCGGTCTCTAGGGAGACACAGACTCAACAGAACACACACACTCTACCTGCCACACACCCTTTGCAATTACCTGCTCTACAGATAGCGCACACACACACGCACACACACATTCACACATCATACACCTTATCAAACAACCAATCAAACACACACGTACGTCAAATCAAATTAAACCAAACATATGAAATACACGCACGTCATATCCAATAGTCCCCCGGCCACATGCGCAAACAGACATAGAGGAGCTATAGATGATTTACACATACAAATGATTACACATGTACTGACAAACAGATTTCTCAAGGATACAGCAGGCACACAAACACAACTTGTACATATATGAGTACTTTGTATATTGATGTGAATTTGTTTTATTTTCATCTGCCTTCATTTGGCAAATAAAAGAATTCCTTTTATACATACAAGGATGTAAGTTTGGTTTGTTTACATGTATGTTGGGACAGTGTGAGGTAAGTTGTGTGGCTTTGTTAGTGTGTGTCTGTGTGCGCGCGTGCACGCGCCCCAAGGGGCGCTGGTTGATTCGATAACAAGGGGCAACTCACGCGAGGGAGCAATCGAGTTCCCTATCAGAGCTCTGCCTCAATGGGAAGCCTAGGGGCGTTACGTAATGAACGGAGAGCGAACATCAGCTGTCTATGATAGCCTAGGCTGTTAATGTATGAGTTGTGAGGTTAGACTGAGTAATGTATTACTACTGTATTACAATGTTTTGTCGCCGGTGTCACTGACCAAAGATAGCCGTGCGGCCTGGGTCTTTAACCTAATTTGAACTCAGATCACTTGCTTTATGCGCGCGCGGTGCAGTGCCGTCTGCGCGGGGTTCCCTGCTCCTCCGGTGACGCCGGAGATTTCAGCCGTCTATCCCGGGGCTCGAGGCCACGCCCCCCTCCCTCGCGCAGCTACCATAGGGCATCACCGCAGCTGTGCTGGGCGGGTGCGGGCACAGCCGAGTTTGAAGTCGGTCGTCGCGAGGGTCCGTGGTTGTGTCGTTCAAAGCAGAGCTCCGACGGACTTATAAACGACCATTGTCGGTGTAACCCTCGGCTGTCCGCTCACCCATCGGCTCGGTTCTGATGATTCGATCATCTACTGTTGAGAGAGAGAACAGGTAAGACGGATTTAATTTACCACATCCTGGAGGAGACGCATGTTTTCCTGACACGCCAGTTTAAACAGCGCAGCCCAGCTGTTCTGAATGTGCGATGAGATGGCAGCGTCACCTTTCTCTCTGACACTGAATTAGACGCTCAATGTGCCAATTATGACCACTGTTCTTACACCTGACTTGATGAATTGTTCAGGACATCTGTAAGTAGGATAATTATTTGGCTGAGTTTCTCAGTTTGTTGCCCGTTTCTCACGCAAACAATGATTCCAATGGTGTTTGCCATGTCCCCAGTCCTCGGGCTCTTCTATGTAGGCTATAGCAGTGTTTCGGAGAAAGTTCGCTTCTCTTCTGTAACGTTACTGAACAGGTGCAATGCACCACGCCGCACTTCTTTACAATTTCTGCCCAAACAATACAGTGGACATTAATGCCATAACAAATGTTCATCTATGTTCATCAGTAATGTTCATCAGTAATCTTCATTCACGGTTCGCCAGAAAGCTATGCCTGTCAGCGTCTTTGTCAGGTAAACCCCTATCCCACCTGCCTTTTAACCGTGTGTTGCTTTGTCGACGGCACGGCATAAGGTATAAGGTAAGGCGACGGTAGCCCTGTGTTCTCCTTTTTGTAACTGCGTTTTCCCTGGAGGAATATGGATAACCCTGAGCCTATAACCTATCATAGTCAAAAACGCATACAAATCCTTTTATATCCCCGCTGCTATGATTTTCCTTTTACTTCAGTAGGATTGGTAAGAACATTTCCTTTTTTGTCTCTGCGAACTGGAGTCGTGTGAAGCGGAGACGGCTTCCTGCCGCGGGCTGATGTCTCTAGCATTTCAAACGCGCCGTCAAACGAATTTTCCGGCTTATGCGTGAGACGATGTGACAGCGGCAGGCGCGCGAGTGTGGCGAATTGAAACGAGGGTCTCAAGATGAGGCAGCGGGATGGAGAACCTGTCCGAGGGCATCACGGACACTGGCTGAATTTGGTGTGATATTTTGATATAGCCGTTAAATTAACCAGGGGAGGATAAGGTCTCAGTAATAGAGAAACGTCCAAAGAAGCAAACCAATGTGTTTCTCTCTCTCTGTAACTCACACACACACACACACACACACACACACACACACTATAATTATTCCCTCAGGGGAGCTCTAGGGATTTCTGCTCCAAGATGACTGCCTCAGTTCAAGCCAAACTACCCTATAAATGCAGCCGAGCACATAACCACAGCTTCCAACACAAGGAGAATTACGTTTTTCTCTCTCTCTTCCTCCCCCCCCCTCTCTCTCTATCCACCTCTCTGCCCTTCACCTCACTTATTTTCCCTCACCTGCTCCATACCTGACATGGTGTTCATATGGGCCTGTGTGTGTGTGTGTTTTGGTGTAAATGTGTGCTGTACTGTAATCATATAGCTGGGGATTAAAACTGTTAGCAATCCAGTATTTTTGTTTTTGTTTGTTCTCTTGTTCCCAGTGTGGGTCTGAAGCAGGAAGTGGTTCACAGCACACTGCAGATACATCAGGCCATTACTGAACAACAACGATTATGGCTGCCTACAGAAACACACCACACACACACACACACACACACACATTCACATACACATAGAGGCCCACACACACACACGCAGCCCCCATAAATGAATAGAACACACAAGAGGGTGCCACATTTAATAGCAATACTAAATACATTGAATGATTCTGTGTGTGTGTGTATGTGTGTGTGTGTGTTTGAGAGAGATTGATGCTGTCTGCTAGATCATATCTGTGTCTTAGGAGGACTTTCACAAGGGAAGAGAAGAGGCATGAGAGGGAGTGGAAGAAAAGAGGAATGGGACCCTGTGGAAGGGAGAAGAGGAGAGGAGGAATGGATCACTGTGGGAAAGAGGAGAGGAGAGGAGGAATGGGATGCAGTGGAAAGGGGGGACAGAGTGAGATTAGAGTGAAAGGAGAGATAGAGTGAGATTAGAGTGAAAGGAGAGGAGAGAAGAAAGAGGAGAGGGAGCAAGGGAAGAAGAAGAGGAGAGATAGAGGAGAAGAGAGGGAGGGCGAAGAGAGGAGAGGGAGCGAGGGAGAGGAGAGACTGATAATAACCCTGAGGAGTGGAGAGGAGAAAAATGGAAAAAAAGGGGAGGAAGAGGAGGAGAAGAGAGGGGAGGGTTAGAGGTGAGGAGGGAATAAATCTAATGGAGAGCGGAAGAGAGGAGGAATGATAGAGTGAGCAGAGCAGATATCAGAGAGGAGGAGAGGAGTGATGGTGTGAGAAGAGGAGTGTAGTGTATCCCAGCACAGGCCGGGGGGGGGGGTGATGGGGGGAATGACAGTGGGGACTGACAAGGCTTTTCCACAGTTGAATGATCTGATACTTTTAAACAGCCACTAAAAGGCATTCATGTTAGATTTGTACTTAAAAATGACCACTAGGCACTCATGTTTGAGCCTGTCATTTAAAAGAGAGTGATGACAATCTATGACTGTCTTGTAGTTAAGAGTGAAAGTGTTCTTAGCTCTTCAAAGAACATTGGCAAACTATTCCTGCCCCCCCCCCCCATGTCATGATTTCTCATGCATGGTGGAGACAACGTGGGAGAGCGAGCACGAGAGAGACTCCTGTCTCAGATGCTTAGATGTGTGTGTGTGAGACGGGCTGTAGGAGAGACATCAATGAGATGAGGGTGAGACAGGAAGGAGGAAGAGCTGTTGGCTATGGAGTGAGAGTGAGACAGGAAGGAGGAAGAGCTGTTGGCTATGGAGTGAGAGTGAGACAGACAGACATGAATGAGGTGCTTCTGAGGCAGCAGCTGGGATTAAACCAGACCCTCGACTGCACTTCGTTTCGTACAGAGGGACTGGACATTCGCTAGTGTGATTCGATTGGATCAGCCCTTGAGTGATAGCCTGCCTTGACTGATAGCATTCTAGCTCTGCATTCACAACCCCTCCCTCTATTCGCTGATTGGACAAGTTAAAATGCCTCCTGAGACAACAAGCTCAATGAGATCAAACACAAACTAGTACTGTGGGGAGATGATAATCGAGT
>PYXC01002288.1:290000-295000 GCA_015244755.2 Tenualosa ilisha | reverse complement strand
ACGGTCACACTAGATTTACACCTGAAAGTAGAGACTGATTTCTGTATGATGCATTTTATATATGGTCATTAATCGGGTTTCTGTGTCTGTATTAGCATCAGGCATCGGTCATCTAGTGTTCATCTCTCACAGTTTTTCCTCGAAGTCTCATTTTTCAAAGATATTTTCTCAGTAAGATAAGGAGTCCTCACCATTCACTCCCCTATGACAGCCTACGCCCCCTGTAGGTGATAGATGGAATAGCTGCCTCATGGTGCTCATGTTATCAGCTTTAAGCGTTGTGTCAGGACCAGTGAGCCTAGCTATCCTGAACCATATGTGAAATAAGTTAGCATGTATCAGGCTTTATTTAATGTGAATGGGATTTGCCAATCAGAGGGAGGGCAGACTGTCTCTGCCCAACCTGTTTGTCTCCTGGGCAGGGGCAGCCATGGCCTACTGGTTAGGGCTTTGGGCTTGCGACCAAAGGGTTGCCAGGTTGATCCCTGTGGACCATGGCTGAAGTGCCCTTGAGGAAGACACCTAACCCCTCACTGCTACTGAGCACTGCTATAGCAGGCAGCCAACTACTCTTGGTTAGTTTGTACTTCACTTCACTGTTTGTGTGTTTCACTGCTCTGGGTTAGTGTGTACTTCACTGCGCTGTGTGTATTTCACTAATTTACAATGGGGTTAAATGCAGAGATCAAATTTACCTCACAGGATCAAAAGAGTATAGATTCTAATATTGATTAGTCTTCTTTGCTAATTGAGCAATTTGGACAGTAAACAACTGGATTCACACAGAACTGGCACATCCCTGAGACAACTCACACACACATACACACACACACACACACACACACACACACATACACACACACACACACACACACACACAAGCACCTACAAGAGGAGCAAGGAATTATGACAAATCTGTGCTGACAGAAATGTGCACTGAGTGAACTGTGTGTTTTTTTATGTGTGTGTGTATGTGTGTGTGTGTTTTACATGCGAGTACACTTCTGGAAAACATCAGATTTGTGTTTCACATTGTGGCGACTCAGACGTGTTAAGTTGTGCTTGGTTGGATTCTCTTCCCATCTTTATCCTGCTTTGTTTCTTTTCACACATACACTCTCTCTCTCTCTCTCTCACACAAAAACATACACACACACACACACACAGACACACACACACACATAAATGTGAAATCACATACTCAAAGCAACAAAGCTGTAAATGATTTCATCCCCAAAAAGCTCGGCTAGGCTACAGCATTTCCATCATGTTTGTCTGACTCTGTTCTCCGTGTGTGTGTGGCTGTTGTTCAATGCTTGTGTCTGAAGAGGCCCTTTGTATAATCAGATGTTATAATGCTGCTCTTTTCAGGCCCAGAGCTGTCATTTCCCTCACACATATGCTCACACACACACACACACACACACACACACACACACACACACACAGACAGGCAGATAAATGTATGTGTTTCAGCACACCAGTGTATTCAATGTTCGTAAAGATGTCTGTTCATTTAAAAACACACACATTATGCTGTGACACACTCTCCATCTCCATCTCCATCTCTCTCCATCAGGGACACACACACACACACACACACACACACATTTACACACTCACAAACAGACACACACACAAACACACACTCACACACACACACAAACACACACACACGCACACTCACAAACAGACACAAACACACACTCACACACTCACACACACAAACACACACACACACACACACTCACAAACAGACACATACACAAACACACACTCACACACACACACAAACACACACACACACGAGTCTGAAGTGGAGTGGAAATGTATGAGTCAGGCTGTGTGTAAGTAGGTGAAATGGCTCTAACCTTTTCAGTTCCGCCTGCTGGTTGCACTGAATTCTGGGTAATGAAATGATAAGCCTGTCATCCTGTTGCCTCCCTAAAGGTACTCTCATTCTCTCTCCCACAGCACCACCAAGGACCAGCGACCAATTAAAGCACAGGACAGGACAGGACAGGACAGATGGACAAGTCAGAGGACCAATCACCTAACCTAAGAACTGACTAATTACTACCCATAACAGCACAACCCAACTTCTCTTTCGCTTTAAACGATCCAATCACATTAAAGTACACTCCCACCGGTTGAGCAGGAGAACCAATCAAAGCACAAGGGCACTGGCAGAGAGACTAAGGGACCAATAGCGTGAGTCCAGGGACACTGAAGACAGATGAGGATGCTGGGTGGGGCGGAGCTTTGAGTTGACTGGCTGTAGGTCTGTGTTCGTGTGCTGTGATTGGCTGTGATGGCGGGCAGGGTGGACACTCTGAACCTGTCTTTCCTATTGGACCACGAGAGGGAGAAGATCCTCAGTGTGCTTCAGAAGGATGAGAAGCTCCGTAAGAGAGAGGAGAAACGCATCAGGCAAGCAAGAGACACACACACATACACACACAATATATCCACACATACACACAATACACACACACACACACACACACACACACACACGCACACACATACAATACACACACTCATACACATAATATACACACACACACAGAGAAAGAGAGGAGAAATGCATCAGGCAAGCAAGAGACACACACACACATACACACACAATATATCCACACATACACACAATATACACACACACACACACACACACATACAATACACACACTCATACACATAATATACACACACACACAGAGAAAGAGAGGAGAAATGCATCAGACAATCGAGAGACACATACTATACACACACACACACACACACACACACACACACAGACACATTTGAGAGAGAGGAGAGACACATCAGGTAAGACACACTGTACACGCATGCATACACACACAAAAGAGGAGAAATGCATAAGACAAGAGACACATGCACAAAGAAACATGGCTTTGTTCTGTGTGTGTGTGTGTCTGTGTGTCTGTGTGTTTGTGTGTGTGTGTGTGTGTACATATGTATGGTTGCGTGTATGTGTGTGTCTGTGTGTGTGTGTGAGAGAGAGAGACATACACAAGCACACAGTCATGCACTCTATTGCTCCCACACACACATACACACTCATGCAGTCTCTTTCTCTCTACCTCTCTCTCTCTCTCTCTCTCTCGCTCTCCCTCTCTCTCTCTCTCACACACACACACTCTATTTCTGCCCCTTACACTTCCTTCTCTCCTTTCTCCTAAATCTCCTTGATCACAATCCCAGATCTCCTTCCCTGCTTGATCACTAATCCAAAATTAATCCCAAATCTTCATCACCAATCCCAGATCTCCTTCCCTCCTTGATCACTAATCCAAAATTAATCCCAAATCTTCATCACCAATCCCAGATCTCCTTCACTCCCTCCACCTTTACTTTTCTCTCTCTTTTCGCTTGGATTGGTTGGTCAGTTGTTTCTCCTCAACCCCACTGCTGTAGCTGTGATTGGTCAGTTGTTTCCTCCCCAACCCCACTGCTGTAGCTGTGATTGGTTGGTTGTTTCTCCCCAACCCCACTGCTGTAGCTGTGATTGGTCGTTTGTTTCTCCCCAACCCCACTGCTGTAGCTGTGATTGGTCGGTTGTTTCTCCCCAACCCCACTGCTGTAGCTGTGATTGGTTGGTTGTTTCTCCCCAACCCCACTGCTGTAGCTGTGATTGGTCGGTTGTTTCTCCTCAACCCCACTGCTGTAGCTGTGATTGGTTGTTTCTCGCTGACAGGAAGCTTAAGAATGAGCTGCTGGAGATCAAGCGGCGAGGTCGCCGTAGTGATGCTGAGGAGCGTGAGTGTGCGGTGTGTCTGCGGGCACTTGGATTGGTCATTCAGAGGGGGCGTGTCTGTGACCAGTGTCGACACAGAGTCTGCAGCTTCTGCACGGCCACACCCCCAGGAAGTAAAATCACACGCTGCACCGTGTGTACCAAGATCTCGTGAGTGTCACACACACACACAAACACACATACATACACACACATACACACACACACACATGCATAATGCACACATTTTCTCATACACACTCATAACACACACACAAACACACACACACACACCAAACACATAGAAACAGACATATGTGCACATACTCACACAAGCAAGCATATACACGCATAGTACACACTGGGTAGATTAGGCACACAAAAGTCATACAGAATCCTTTACTCTGGTTTGTGTGTATGTGTGTGTGTGTGTGTGTGTGTGTGTGTGTGCTTGTGTGTGTGTAGGGAGCTGAAGGTGGCAACAGGTGAGTGGTTTCTAGAGGAACGCTCCAAACGCTTCAGCCAAGGATCAATCCCCAGCAGCGACATCATCAAGCAGTCAATCAAGACCAGCCCATCAGGTGACCACACACACACACACACACACACACACACACACACACACACACACACAGCATGCATTGTATTTAAAATAATGCATGTTCAAGGTAGTAATAATGCCTCCATTTTCAAATGTACAAACACCGTGGAGTTCATTATCCTGTTTTACCACCGTTGCCATGTCTGTGCTATGTGGTTTAGCCAACAATACATATTTTGAGAGCTAAAGCAGACTTGTTTACAGAACTACTTCTTTCCACCCCACACTGGCTTATTCAAAACTTACCAGGAACTGACTTTGGCTTAGGCTAGACTTAAACTTAGACTTAGTTAGACTTAGGCTTAGTTAGACTTAGACTTAGTTAGACTTAGGCTTAGTTAGACTTAGACTTAGTTAGAATTAGGCTTAGTTAGACTTAGGCTTTTTTTTAAATTGGGCAGAAAAAGTCATTGATGTATTTGCTGTTTTGCCAACGTTGCTCTGATTGCTCGTAGCTCTATCCTATTGCATGCAGAGGCAGTTTGAAAGGCAACTGTTGACTCCACCCCTAGGACTGAGCCCAGTCTATCTGTCATTTTTGTGTCATAGTCTAGCTTGTCTGGCTAATAATGCTTGTACAGTACATCAGTATGGTGATGCACTCACACACTTTCTCTTGAAATTATTCATTTCATTTGGAAG
>PYXC01002288.1:277500-282500 GCA_015244755.2 Tenualosa ilisha | reverse complement strand
AGGATCTCCGCAGACAGAGATAAGAACAGCATCAAAGCTGTACAGAGTGAGCATCAGTGAAAGAGATAAGAACAGCATCAAAGCTTGAAACATCAGTGTGCCCACGGCTGAAACATGAGTGTGCCCACGGGTAATACATCAGTGTGCCCACAGTTAATACATCAGTGTGCCCACGGCTGAAACATGAGTGTGCCCACGGTTAAAACATCAGTGTGCCCACGGTTAATACATCAGTGTGCCCACGGCTGAAACATCAGTGTGCCCACGGTTAAAACATCAGTGTGCCCACGGTTAATACATCAGTGTGCCCACGGCTGAAACATCAGTGTGCCCACAGTTAATACATCAGTGTGCCCACGGTTAAAACATCAGTGTGCCCACAGTTAATACATCAGTGTGCCCACGGGTAATACATCAGTGTGCCCACAGTTAATACATCAGTGTGCCCACGGGTAATACATCAGTGTGCCCACTGTTAATACATCAGTGTGCTCACAGCTGAAACACCAGTGTGCCCACAGTTAACACATCAGTGTGCCCACGGTTGCCCACTCAGTAAGGAAACGTGTCCGTGAGCCTCAGGAATTTCTCTGGTCTGCCAGGACTGAGGGATGTAATACTGGCTCTAATTTATCGCTAACCAATAGCAGACATACAGGGTTAAAAACACTCTCAGGTAATGAAGTCAGAATGATGTCACAGAGGAAACAGAGAGCAGCTGAAGACCATCTCTCTCATCTACTGTATCTCTCCGTCTGTGGGACTGTCACTGTTTCACCTGGAGAATGACTGACAGTTTAGACGGGTTGATTTGAACCATATATATATGGTTAACCTATATGAGAGTTCACCTGATGGAAGCTCTGGTAGCACCTGCACCATGTACTTACAACACACTAATAACACATGGCTTATAACAGATTAATAGCCCATTACACTAGTTTATAACACATTGTAACCCATTTATAACACCACCGTTAACTGCGTGCCTTGGACACTCTTTCCTACTGTTAAGCTCTGCAAGTTTTCTGACTGCCTTTCTGCCTTCCTCCTTTTTGATGTATGCCTTTCATTTCCTCCTTTCTTTATTTCTGTCCCTCTGCTTTCTCTCCTTTCCTGCTTCTAGTCTTCCACTCCTGGCTCAGAGCGAAAGACTTACCTAAATGTGCCTGACTCAGACGCTGAGACTGTGAGTTCTCGAGTGTGTGTATGTGTGTGTCTGAGTGTATGTGTAGTTGTGTGCTGTATGTATGTCTTTGTGCTTTTGTGTATTTCTTATGCCTATTTGTTTATTTACTCTACATGTTAGTAAATATTTGTGTGTGTTGGTGTGTGTGTGTGTCTGTGTGTGTGTGTGTGTGTGTGTGTGTGTGTGTGCTTGCTTATTGCCTCTCCCGTATTGCCTGTGTGTAAGGCACCAACTGAGCTGACCCAGATTTATACACTGAAGTTGTTCTCATGGGGCTCAGCCATCATGCTGCTGGCAGATACATACCCACACACACATACACACACACACACACACACGCATACACACACACAAACATACACACACACACACACACACAACACACACACAAACAACACACACACCACACACACAACCCTATACATTATACACCTAACACAGGACTTTCACACAGGATAGTTGGATGTTAAGTCTCTCTCTCTCTTTCTCTCTCACACACACAGATACATACCCACACACACACACACACACACACACACACACGGTGGAGACAAAGCTTTTATTAAAACATTCATTAGCTCTGCTGCTTTTAATCTTTGAGTCAAAGAGCAATGAAGACTTTCATCTGCTTCTTAATGCTGAAAACTGCAGTCTCTCTTCCATCGACTCGCATACACACACACACACACACACACACACACACACACAAACACACACACAAACACACACACACACAAACACACACACACAAACACAAACACATACACACACACAACACAAACACACACACACAAACACACACACATACACAAACACTCACACACAAACACACATATGTATGCCTCCGTCTCGTTGAAGACTTCTTTCTCCTCTTGAAAGAGTCATTAATATACATACATATACATACATCCTTTTACCTAAATACTGAAGACTTAGATCTCCCAAACCAGACACAAACACACATGCGCACACACACACACCACACACACACACACACACACACATCAGCTCACTGACGCTGTGTGTGTGTGCTTCCTGCAGAGTAGTCTGAATAGCATGATGAGTGTGTACAGTGAGACGGGTGACTATGGCAACGCACGTGTTTCTGGGGAGATCCTGCTTAACATCAGCTACAGCTACAAGACCGGCGCGCTCAATGTTGTGGTCAAGGAGTGCCGCTGCCTAGCAACCGGAGACGAGCGCCGACAGCGCACAGACTCGTAAGAGCCCTTTCACGTTCTCTTGCTCTCTCTCTCTCTCTGTCTTGCTCTCTCTCTCTCTGTCCTTTTCACTCTCTTGTTCTCTCTCTCTCTCTTTCTTTCTATCTCTCGCTAGCTCTCACTGTCTTTCTCTTTATTCTCTTTCTCTCTGTCACTCTCACTCGTTCTTTGACTTTATCTCTATCTCTCTATCGCTCTCTATATATCTCTCTTCAGCTCTCTCTCTCTCTATCTCTCTTTCTCTCTCTCTCTCACTATCTCTCGCTAGCTCTGATTTTTCCTCTCTCACACACACACAAATAAGCTTGCACACATGCATATATGCACACACAATCACACACACACAAATAAGAACACATGCACATGTGCACACACAATCACACACACACAAATAAGCACACATGCACATATGCACACACAATCACACACACACATATTCATGCATGCACAAGCACACACAGTTTTTTTTATTTTTCCTAAATGGTCAGAAGTGTTTATCTAACCTGTGTGTGTGTGTGTGTGTGTGTGTGTGTGTGTGTGTCTGAGAGAGAGAGAGAGAGATTTCGTGTCTATGTGTATGCATTCATATCTGTGTGTGTTTGTGTGTGTGTGTGTGTGTGTGCAGTTATGTGAAGACGTACCTGCTGCCAGACAAATCACGCCAGAGTAAGAGGAAGACCAGCATCAAGCCCAACACCACCAACCCTGTGTTTAACGAGAACTTACGAGTGAGTGTCATGGGTGTGTGTGTGTGTGTGTGTGTGTTTGTGTCTGTGTCTGTGTCTGTGTCTTATGTCAAGCCCAACACCACCAACCCTGTGTTTAACGAGAACTTACGAGTGAGTGTCGTGTGTGTGTGTGTGTGTGTGTGTGTGTTTTTGTCTGTGTCTTATGTCAAGCCCAACACCACCAACCCTGTGTTTAATGAGAACTTACGAGTGAGTGTCATGGGTGTGTGTGTGTGTTGTGTGTGTGTGTGTGTGTCTTATGTCAAACCCAACACCACCAACCCTGTGTTTAATGGGAATTTCCGTGTGAGTGTGTGTGAATGTGTTATGAGTGTATTGTGTGGATATCCTGAATATGGGACTGTGTGTGTGTGTCTGTCAGTCATATTGTGCTGAGTCATTCTCATCTGTAGACACACACTACCTGTGTCTGTGTGGCATTACCTTGTGTCTGTGTCTGTGTGCGTGTGTGAGTAATGTGTGTATCTCTGTCTTCCAGTACGTCCTGAGTCACTCTCAGCTGGAGACGCGTACGCTGCAGGTGTCTGTGTGGCATTATGTGTGTGTGTGTGTGTGTGTGTGTGTGTGTAACGTGTGTATCTCTGTCTTCCAGTACATCCTGAGTCACTCTCAGCTGGAGACGCGTACGCTGCAGGTGTCTGTGTGGCATCATGATCGCTTCGCACACAATAGTTTTCTGGGGGAGGTGGAGCTAACCTTTGATTCCTGGGAGTTTGACAGACAGATTGAGGAGTGGTTCTCCCTGCAACCCCGGGTGAGTGTGTGAGTGTGTGTGTGTGTGTGTGTGTGTGCATCAGAAAGTGGCTGGATGGCTTGGAGACAGACCGTGTGTATGTGTCTGTGTGTGTGTTAGCGTGTATATATTCACTCAGTATTTGAATGTTGTGCATGTGTAAATTTGTATGTGTGCATATGTGTGTGTGAGCAACTGAGTGAGAGTGTTGGGGTGTGTGTGTGTGTGTGTGTGTGTGTGTGTGTGTGTGTGTGTGTGTTGCATTTTTGACATTATTGATCATCTGTTTGTGTGGTAAGATAAATAAGGAACTCGGCATGACCTAGATCACCTCCACACCAGACATGATCATCTACAAAATGCAGCCACAGAGAGCCAGACATGAGCAGTAGATCAGACATAAACAGTAGCTACAGAGGGCCAGACATGAGCAACAGATCACCTCTACGCCAGACATGAGCAGTAGATCACACATAAACAGTAGCCACAGAGAGCCAGACATGAGCAGTAGATCACACATAAACAGTAGCTACAGAGGGCCAGACATGAGCAGCAGATCACCTCTACGCCAGACATGAGCAGTAGATCACACATAAACAGTAGCCACAGAGGGCCAGACATGAGCAGCAGATCACCTATAGAATGGAGCCACAGAGGGTCACCAAGATGCCTCAACTGGCCCAGAGTTTCATATACCAAAGTCAGCAGTATGTATCAGACATGAACAGTAGATTACCTTCAGAATGAAGGCATGGATTTCTTACACAGTTTTCCTGAAAACAGTCAACATAGTACCAGACATGAGCTGTAGATCTACAAAACTGATTTGACCAGATGGCCCAGTCTCAGTGTTCACCCTTACAGACTCACAGACTTAAAAGTGCATTGGCACTAAGCTCCTGAGGGTTTAGGGGTGTCCCACTGTCAAAATCTGAAGTGCGTGAGGGCTCAGTTGCACCCTTTCTGCATCCTTTGCTAAAGGGAATTACCCACAGTTCTTAGTGTTGTGACGTGAAGCACTGGGGAAACATGGAGGTGTGAAAAGACACCTGTAAATAACGGGCCTGAACGCTCCACTCAATCAGAATCTCATTGGCTGTCATCAGTAA
>PYXC01002288.1:230000-272500 GCA_015244755.2 Tenualosa ilisha | reverse complement strand
TACACACATAATTACACACAGACACACACATACACACAAGCACAAACATATGAGCTCACACATGGACCCACTGACACAGACAAGTGTGTGTGAGACACACTCCCAAAGTGACTCCCAGCAAAAGCTCTTAGTCTCTCTGGCATACTGGTAGAAGTAGCCAGCAGAGGGTGGGTTTAGGCCACAATGGCACTGTGATTCATGTAGACTTCGGTTTTGCTCTGTGTATGTGTGCGTGCATGTGTGTGTGTGTGTTTGTGGTGTGTGTGCATGTTTTCTCTGTTGACATGTCTTATGTCAAAATCTCCTAGCCTAGCCATCAGGGTAGCTGGTGTATGTGTGTGTACACATGTCTCCTAGTCTAGCGATCAGGGTAGCTGGTGTATGTGTGTGTACACATGTCTCCTAGTCTAGCGATCAGGGTAGCTGGTGTATGTGTGTGTACACATGTCTCCTAGTCTAGCCATCAGGGTAGCTGGTGTATGTGTGTGTACACATGTCTCCTAGTCTAGCGATCAGGGTAGCTGGTGTATGTGTGTGTACACATGTCTCCTAGTCTAGCCATCAGGGTAGCTGGTGTATGTGTGTGTACACATGTCTCCTAGTCTAGTGATCAGGGTAGCTGGTGTTGCCATGTGAAGATATAAACATTACAAACCTTATAAGGGTGTAGGCTACACTCCCCATAGACACACACACACACACACACACACACACTTTCCTAGAATAGCTATTTATTAACCTACCTTATGGGAACACACACACACACACACACACACCACACACACACACACACACACATTCACCATCTAATGACACAAAAGAGAAGCACACATTTCACTCAAAGCTATCAGTCCCTACAAAAATGTACTGTATTTGAGTGTGTGTGTGCGCGTTATGTGTGTTGTGTGTGTGTGTTGTACACTGTAGGTGTCAGCTGCATGTTTCTCAAGACTAATGAGTTTGCTGTCTCAGCCTGTTATACTTGTGTGTCATCAATCTCATATTAAAATCTGTGGAAACACACACACACACTCACACTGATACAGTCTCTTTGTTCCTAGTGTGCTCTTGGTGCATGTGTGTGTGTGTTTGTCTGAGTGTATGTGTGAGAGATGATCAGTCTGTCAATCTATTAAAGATGTGTGTGTATGTGTGTGTGTGTGTGTCTTTGCGTGGGATTAAGTTATGAGTTAAAGCTGAGCAGCGATAGGAAGTGTGTGTATGTGTGTGTGTGTGTGTGAGCAGACAACAACGCAAGAGAGACTGGCTCCTTCATCGTGTGTGTGTGTGTGTGTGTGTGTGTGGTGTGTGTGTGTGTGTGAGTGAGTGATGTGTTGCTGGTCCTGATGGCAGTGAGCTCCTTTCTCTACATGTGTCTCTCTGCTCACCTGAATCCAGCAGGAATCTACAGACACAGAGGACGCAGGAATCTCACACAGACACAGAGCAAACAGGAATCTTCTACAGACACAGAGGAAGCAGGAATCTTCTACAGACAGAGAGGACGCAGGAATCTCTCACAGACACAAAGGAAGCAGGAATCTACAGACACAGAGGAAGCAGGAATCTCACACAGACACAGAGGATGCAGGAATCTCCAGACACAGAGGACGCAGGAATCTCACACAGACATGGAGGAAGCAGGAATCTCACACAAACACAGAGGATGCAGGAATCTTCTACAGACACAGAGGAAGCAGGAATCTCATACAGACACAGAGGATACAGGAATCTTCTACAGACACAGAAGAAGCAGGAATCTTCTACAGACAGAGGACGCAGGAATCTCACACAGACACAGAGGACGCAGGAATCTCATACAGACACAGAGGAAACAGGAATCTTCTACAGACACAGAGGAAGCAGGAATCTTCTACAGACAGAGGACGCAGGAATCTCACAAAGACACAGAGGACGCAGGAATCTACAGACACAGAGGCAGCAGGAATCTCACACAAACACAGAGGCAGCAGGAATCTCACACAAACACAGAGGCAGCAGGAATCTCACACAAACACAGAGGAAACAGGCTAAATGGGATTTATGACACCAAACTTTGGTGGCAGAGTTAGGTTTAGTGAAAGGTTAACAGGGTAAAAGCTACCAATGGTACTCTATACCATTGTGTTTTTAGCGAATATCTCTAGATAGGAAGATTTAGGGACTTCAAACCAAATTCTTTGTCTTCTTTGACCCAACGGTTTTACTCTGGTATTGGTTCGGTCCTCCTTTGACCCCAGGAAGTGGTAAAAATTGATTTAAAAAATATAAATGATAAGTCGTAGAGACATGCAACTGGTAGTGCTTTTAGGTCGGTATGTCTTTGTGTTTATTCCAGCAATGACCATTGCCATCTGACTACTCACCGAGACACATCCAATGATACCCCATATGAGACACTACCAATGATACCCCATATGAGACACATCCAATGATACCCCACATGTCTATGTAGCTGAACCGGAAATTTTTCAAAAATTTCCAAAGTCCAAAGTCGTTTTTTCACCACAAATCTCACAGTATTTATTCAGGAATGCACATTACAGCTTCCTAAGTCAAATACAATTGCTTTTAGATGTCATGAATTTTGACCCTGTGCTTTGTATACCCAGATTATGAGAAGCCACTGATCGTCTGTAGTGCTACATTGACACAACTCTCCTGGATCAGTGGGTGGTAGAAATCAGAAACTTTGTCCTGGTGATGAGTGTGACTATGCTGTAAGCTGCAGTACATCAGACCTTACTTACCTTTTAATGCCTAATGCGTCCAATAAGAGGGTGAAAAATCATTACTTTCTTTATAGAGAACATGTCAAAATTTAACAGTATTCAGTATAAAGGCTTGTATATCTTGAAAATCTGTTGCAGCTAGTTCACAGCATTGCCCAAAGACATCAAAAGTCCAAGTGCACCTTTGCAAGATAAAAAGAGGTACCAGGAAATTGCTACAGAAGCGATGAATGAAGTTGTACTCCATGTTTGGGAGCAGCTTTGGCTGCTGTCTGTTGAACATTTGAGGAGACCAACAATTATGAAGCAGTGTTTTGAATTTAAGATTTTGAATCTATCCTAGCCCTTGACCAGCCTGCTCTTATGCATGCCAGTATCCATGATGAGCACACTGTGGTTGTTCCTTGCAAATTAAAAAGTAATAAATCAAATTTGCCAAAATTAAGACCAATGAAATTATTGAAAAGTATTAACTGCCATTGTATGAGGTATCATTTTTTTCAGTGAAGTTACGTACAGTAAGTGGTCCAGTCATTTAGTTTGCATGTTGAAGAAGTTTATGTGATGTGAGTTTGTTGACATCCGTAATTAAAATGGTCCAGGGCTGAACTTTGGCATACTACTTTGTGAGGGGTCGTGTTCTTGCACATTCTTGGGAAAATGCAAATTCTCATTAGAAAGCACAATTTCGCAATTTTGTCTGGTTTTGGCCGTAAAGAACTAATGAGATGACAGGTTTGCAGATACAGAGCGCTTGCAATGTTTCCTTTTTTCTGTCTGGAGGTTGAACGCCCGTCACTAACAGTACATTCACACATACACATCCCTTGATGGATGACAGAGGACGTGTCTGTCATATGAGGGAGTAGTCTTTGCAGACGCAGCCAGCGGCCAGTCAGTCATACACATGATCTGATTGGCTGACGGATCTGTTGTTGCCTGAAAAGTTGAACTTTTCTCAACTTTTTGACGCAAACACAGGAGCCGACAGAACGGACGGACCCACAATGCATTTCGAGGGCGCCCCATGCAAAGCCAATGAGATCCATCAAAGGATGTGGACTGTGTGAACATAGAGTAAGTCAGATGGATGCAGCAGAGTGCAGTGAATGCGCTAAATGGTCATAAGACAATTAATGGAATCGCTCACATTTATATTCTGTTTAAACATTCTGCGAGAAAATGACAAACAGAACTGTTACATAAAGATAAATGGCAAGCTAAGCTTCTGTTTGAGTTGTCAAGCAAGCCTGCACGTTGGCTGAAAAGCACCTGTTGGTAAGACCGTCAGAGCAACTTAGCTACTCTGACTCTGAGTAGCTCAATTCTTAGAGATGATGTGACATTGAGGCCAACGTCAAATGGAGTAGAGTAGGGGATATTCACACTAGACTCAAGTCACTGGAGATGAACTGCACCGGCACGCATTACCTCAGGTTTCAGCATCGAAATTTGTGTAGCAAACTATTACCATGGTTACATTCGCGGAGTCTAGGTCCGGGGATCGGTAACATTTTTGACATGTAGCCTATGCTTTACTGTCACTTCGAATGACTAAATCTCTGACTAATTTTGACACTTTCGCATTTTGAATGAACCATGGATTGCATGTGTATTCATGTCAGCGTAAAGCTAGCTGAGGGATTTATTGTGGCCCTGGCTAGCGCAGGTAGAAGTTGTTGGCTACAAAGAAAACACAAACGGGCTACGTGTATAGTGATATTTGCATTGTGGTAAATAAAAGTTGTCCTAGTTGTCCAAAGTTGTTCACTTACAGCAGAGAGATGTAGCAGCCACAAATCAAATGCACATAGCTTGCACATAACATTAGCTTCATTTGGCTAACAACACTGCACTATGACGTGCGTGGTTCCAACTTTGGAACCAGCAATTTCAGGGAGCCAAAGGGAGTGTGATTGTTTGGTCGAAACATGAGAAAACAGTTCTACATTAGGCACCGGCACCAGCACGGCAGTGGTGGAAACCAGCTATTAGTAGCCCTATATAATATAACAATATGTAATTTTGCTTTGTATTTTAATCACCTACTAGGACTCGTACCGTATATTTTTTCTGTACAATTTTCCATATGGGTCTGCTCTACTGAACTGAGCCATTAGAAAAGATTTATTATTATTATATATAACCCAGAATCAAAAAAGGCAATGAGCTGTCTACTGAGTGTCATGTCTGGGGACCAGCAGGCAAGGGTGGTCAGAAGGGGCGCTGTATGCTTCTGCAGCAGTATAGTCAGAAGGGAGTGGTGTGTGGTGAGATCCAGTAGGAGGCGCTATCTGCTTCTGCAGTAGAGTCAGAGGTAAATGGTGTGTGTAGTGAGCTCCAGTAGGTGGCGTTGTCTGCTTCTGCAGTAGAGTCAGAGGTAAATGGTGTGTGTGGTGAGATCCAGTAGGAGGCGCTATCTGCTTCTGCAGTAGTAGTCAGAGGTAAATGGTGTGTGTGGTGAGCTCCAGTAGGTGGCGTTGTCTGCTTCTGCAGTAGAGTCAGAGGGGAATGGTATGTGTGGTGAGCTCCAGGAGGGGGAAATGTCCAAATCCCAATGACAACCCTAATGTGAAGTCTGAGGGTTTAGGCCTTAACATTCGGGTAGGCACTGGGATTCAGCCATTCTCCACTCAGTTCTGATCAGGCTTGAAATTATTGTGGTGGGCTCCAGTAGGGGGTGGTGTTTGGTCAGTGGGGGATTGGTAGAGACTGGGCTTAAGGCTGGATCTGGGAGTAGAAGGTAGCTGAGTAGAAATCTTCCACATTGTCATAGATGTGCACATTACCCTCCTCTGACTAGAGAGGGAAAAACATCCATAGTCAGTGAGATTTCTTTTCATTTGCATTACTGTAACTGCTCATATCTACGCCTTGCTGACTGATAATCATTGAAGTACTTTGAAAGTTTAACAGATGTGTAGAATCATTTGAGTTTGTATTCAAGGTCTACGCTGATAAACATTACATTCATAGCGACATAAGCATCACAATCATTAGGACTGGAAAGTATTTATATGAAAGTGTGTGATGTCAGTAATCTACCTGAGGGGGATCTACAGGATCAGAAGATGGCTGCCCAGGCAGATCCAGCAAGGGAGGAACTGCACCACAGTAACAATGAAAATTACCAATACATACCAACAGACACCAAAACGACAACAAAATAAGCTTTTGAATGATACCATATCAATAAAACTAATGAAGAAACTACAGAGATGAGGGTGTTTTTTTACACTACATGCAAAGTGGATAACATGTAGCCTACAAGTAAGGAAACCGCAGGGAGATATGACTATCACTATTCACTATCCTTATGATACTGTTTGTCCTTTTGTCTGGGATGTGTTATGTTGAAGAGTATGTCCTAGCAGTCTAGCCTAACAAATCTGTTAGGTAACATCACTTGTAATCTGCATGTCTATGTTGCAATCATGACTGAAATACAGGTAATGTCAGACTTAAAACATGAATATATATTTAAATGGACCATATG
Source organism: Tenualosa ilisha (assembly GCA_015244755.2). Classification (NCBI taxonomy): domain Eukaryota; kingdom Metazoa; phylum Chordata; class Actinopteri; order Clupeiformes; family Clupeidae; genus Tenualosa; species Tenualosa ilisha. Next base: position 266,272 of record PYXC01002288.1, on the reverse strand, counting down.
AGAGTTTTTTTTATATATTTGATTGTGCAGTATTACCTGGAAAAGCATGCATAAACATTTTGCACAGTGTAAGATATGAATTTGCCAAACAAAGCTAGTTCTCCTGTGTGTTCATGGCCCAGCCAAATCATTACCTGATGGTTTCTCTTTGGCTCTGCATCTGAGCAGCATCAGAGTCAGAAGCAGCAGCAGCACACAGGAAACCAGCAGGACAGAAATAAGACCCAGGAACTGGAACTGTGCCTCAGGTCTCACAACCTCTACTGCTCAGGAGGAAACCACAGAGAGGGTCAGTCAGTCACCTGTGCTTTTTCATTTTTCATGAGTTTCATGAGATGGTGTCCATTGTGTGTAGCGGCAACCTGGTGAGGAGCTCCAAGACAACTGTTCCTTGCCTAAAGTCATGCATGGTGGTGGTAGCATCATGGTCTAGTGCTGCATGAGTGCTGCTGGCACTGGGGGAGTTGTGCTTCATAGAGGGAAACATGAATTTCAAGCAGAACATGATCCCCTCTCTTTGGAAACTGGGTTGCATGCAGGGTATGGCAGTTTTACAACATGATAATGACCCTAAACACACCTCCAAGATGACAGCTGCCTTGTTGAGGAAGCTGAAGATAAAGGTTATGGACTGGCCAAGTATCCAAACCCATTTGAGAACCTGTGGTGCATCCTTAAGATGGAGGAGAGCAAGTTGTCTAATATCCATCAGCTCTGTGATGTCATAATGAAGGAGTGGGAGAGGATTCCAATAGGAATCGCTGCATCTCTGGTGAATTTCACGCCCATTGGACTTAAGGCAGTGCATAATAATGGTGCTCACACAAAACATTAATAGTTTGGGCACAATCAGGTCATGTTCACTGTGGGGTGTACTCACTTTTTTGCCAGCTGTTTAGACATTACAGCAACACCAAAGCTCTCATGTTTTGCTCTTGCTGGCCCCCCGCGGTCTGATAGTGTAATTGGCCATTACCAGTGCCGTAACTCAGAGAATTAGTATTAGCGCTCAGTATTACAGGTTTACAAGCTGTCAAAGTATCAACAAGCCCAGAGGTAGTTCTTAGATACTAGTTCAAACAAGCAAACAGCGTGATAAGGATTATGAAGATGATTCACTATATTGTTTTTTAGTTTCTTTTTGTAATTACCTGTCTGAATGTAGACAAACAATTTGAGACAAAGAAGACATTATCACCTAATAGGTTAGACTTTCATGATCATTTTTGTTTGTTTGTTTGTTTGTTTGGTAGGCATCCTATGCAAACACTGCCAAAAACACTACTCTCAACTCATAGCTAAATTGACGTTAGCATACTGGTAATCGAAATCACGAACCAAACCCACAAACAGCTAAACTGCTCTCCTACACACAACACATTACACCTTCAGAACTTGTTGATATCGAAGCTATGCTGTTACACATGGAATGCTTGTTTGTAATGGTCTCCATACTGTTCATCAATTAGAATGACTTTGTTTATGAACATAAACTGAGGAGTCAGCTACTTTTTAATGATTAGACAGTTATGGTGATGGGTAATGATATTTGGCATCGCTACATGTCAACTCAGAGTGGGAACTGTACTGATAGAATATTATTAACATGCCAGCAATGGAAATGCTTCGTTTTGCACATCTGTTCAATAAATGAAGTGTTTGGCAGTGGCCGCAGCCACCACACTTGCCTCCCCAACCGGAAGCATTCTAATTTAAATAAATAAGATAAAATACTTAAAATCGGATAAGCTATGGACGTTTGTCTGAGGTGCACTTCTTGCATATGAACTGCCATTATTATTAGTCTAATCCAACGTATGCTTGACATATCTAGTCTTCTCTGTTAGATTACTTGTGGAGTTTTTCTCACACAGACATCACAAACATGTGAAACTGCATAACCTGACTTTTCCAACGGCGCTAGTCATGCTAGTAAATAAATAAATAAATAAATAAATACATAACAACACATTTTGCTAAATAAGTATGCATCGTGGTATCCTTGTGTAAATCGATACATTTGCATACTTTGCACTGACTCTGAATTCATCCAATCTTAAGGTGGAAAGTAGAGGTTAAGGTTTGACAGATATACTGTAATTTTACAGACTTTTTCTTTATAATGATGAAGAACAGGCTGTCAGCTCTAACCAACTTCAGGTTATCTCTGTTCTTAGACTTTTGAAGAAGTGGAATGAAGCTACCCAGGGGAAGAGAGAGTAACAGGCTGCCTTAGACCATGACTAAAATAGTCTGTTTCATTTTCACAACCAGAAACTATACAGCATAGAACCCAATACGAGAGGAAGTGTAGGCATGTGGGAAGAGGCATTGGAGATGGAGCCGACAGAGTAAAATCAAAGATGCTGTATTGAAAAACTAAGATTCAACAGGTCCTTTTTTTTTTGAGTGAAAAATTTGGAGTTTTTTGAGTGACATTTAACAGTGCAAAAGTGGAACTTTCAGTTTCTGGAAGTTTTGCCACAACATGTTGGGTCCAATTACAACATAACTATACTCGTCACCTTTTGTACCTTCTGTGATGATGAGGTCAACTGTTATCTTTGTGTCTCGTCCCCACTGGTCCAGTCCACAGTAATAAACCCCACTGTCCTTTACAGTCGCATTACTGATGGTGACGCTGAAGTAAAGTCCAGATGAGTTATCATAGAGAGAGTATCTTCCCTTAGACACCAGGGTATCAGGGGGCCCAGATTTAATTAGAACATCAGAATATCTGCATGGAACCTGACAGAAGTACTTCCCTGTTGATTTGTGTTCATGTGGGTACGGACACTGGATGGCCACATCATCTCCTGCTGTTCCACCTATGGACACGGACTCTGCCATTGCATTGGAGACCAACACAAACACCACTGTAACTAGGGGACAATATAGATATGGATTAGCGTATAATTTCAACAGTTAAGCGACTGCTGATTGTGTGTCATGGTGCTATAGTTTGATATTAAATTGGCAGTAGATGACACATCGAGTAATCATTGCTGCTCTGAGTGCACCACTGTGGGTTTCTCAGATTGCTAACAGTATAATGATTTTCTATATTTCACACAAGTAATGAAGTACATACTTATGTGCATACAGTACATACTACAATATGGAAATGACTGAACAGAACAGAAGCAATAACACTCAAACTCACCTGAGAGAAAGGACACCAGTGTTGCCATAGTGTGTGTGTTTGTATGTGGGTGCATGCAAGTTTATGTCAAGTAATCAGCTTGACGGATGGTCATCACAGATATGAAGATATGAAACACACTACCCCCCCCACACACACACATCCCCCCCCCCCCCCACACACACACACATACAAAATACATCTTTGACCACTTCCCTTTCATCATAGCCAACTAGAAACAGAGCTTAAAATAAGTAGTTTTTAGAAGTTTTAGAAGTTTTTCTGTGATCCATTTCTATTGTAAACAAGATCTAAAAGTTACTGTTTAGCCATAAACAATAAAAAACAAAATGGCTGCCAAAGACGTTTTAATGGACATGGCCATACTGAGCTCCAGAATTCAATTCAATTCAATTCACTTCACTTCACTTCACTTCACTTCACTTCACTTCACTTCAATTCAATTCAATTCAATTCAATTCAATTCTATTATATTTATTTTATGTTTCTACAGTGCCTTTCACAGTAGTAGTGCCTCATGGCGCTTTACAGCAAGGAGTATCCAAGAGCAACAAGGGCAAGGAAAAACTTCCTTGTGGTAGTTATTCTAGAAAACCTTGGGCAGATCCGTGGCTGAACGAGCCAACCCAACTGCCAGGGTTCATGCAGGAGAAATACAAACAGTAGTTGTCACGATAGACTACAACTTGTTTATGATTTTAGCTTAGCATCATAATAATTGAAAAATATCAATAAACAGATAAACAAACAGGCTATAGCAGCATAACTAAGGTATGGTGCACGGCAACCCAACACTACTACAGGGATGGTCAGTGGCTGCCATGCCTCATATCTGGGGGCAACAGCAGAGGAAGTCCTTCCTAAAAAGACCCATGAGGAGTGATGATCTGCCATGCAAAATCCCAACTATGGGGAGCAGTAAAGATGAAATCAGTATCGTGGGATCTTAGGATTCTAACAGGGCAGTGAGGGACAAGTACATCTGTAATGCATGTTGGAGCAAAACCATTAGGGGCTTTATAGGTTAGGAGGAGTATTTCAAAATCAATTCGACTTTTAATAGAGAGCCAGTGTATTGAAGCGAGGATTGGAGAGAGATGTTTATATTTTTTAGTCCTAGTGAGTGTTCGTACCACCACATTTTGAATTAGCTGTAGGTTTAAAAGAAGTATTACTACACGCAGAGAACAGTGCATTACAATAATCAAGTCTGGAGGTCACAAATGCATGTATTAATTTTTCTGCATCCTTTTGGAAAGGAACTTTCTAAACTTAGAGATATTTCATAGATGAAAAAGGGATGTTTTGGAAAATGTTTTAAATGGCTACTCAGAGAGAGGCCCTGGTCAGTGACGACCCCGAGGTCTTTCACTCTTGTGCTAAATGAGAGTGAAAGGCCACTGAGTATGTTGTACTGGTGAGGTAAAATGTTGCTCAGCTGTTTAGGGGCTATCAGAGTTTAAAACATCAGAAATTGTTGGGCAGGCATCATGTTTAGTTATTGGCATGCAGTCATTAGGCCTCATGGAAAGGTAAAGCTGGGTGTCATCCGCCAAGGAGCAAAAAGTAATACCAAACAACTCCAGCTCACAGATCAGGATGGGTTTTCCCATCCACCCCAAGCATCACTTAACTAACCTACTTTAGCCATGTGGTTTGGAAATCACTTGTTTGCTCAAAGACAACTTTACACTTTTACTGATTTACGCTTTATTGTACATTTTGGCTGATAATGGGGACAACCTGGATATACGTGTTTCCCATGTGGTATCTAGGAGTAAGCATCCACCCAACTGGAAAATTCCCATCTTCTGAACCCAGCACTGACTACACACACTAAGATAGAAGGAGTGGTCAGAGGGGGGCGCTGTCTTCTTCTGCAGTAGTAGAGTCAGAGGGCAATGATGTGTGTGGTGAGCTCCAGTAGGGAGCGCTGTCTTCTTCTGCAGTAGTAGAGTTAGAGGGCAATGATGTGTGTGGTGAGCTCCAGTAGGGGGCGCTGTCTGCTTTTGCAGTATAGTAGAGTCAGAGGGGAATGGTGTGTGTGGTGTGTGAGCACCAAATCCCAATGTCAACCCTGAACCCCCATGAATTGGCTTCACAATTGGCTGATTCAGGCCCGGTTAGGTCTGTGAGGGTTTAGGGCTTAGAGTTAGGGCTGACATTGGGATTCAGACTTTCCACAGTAACTCAGTTTGAGTGAAGAGTGAAAGGCTAATGTGGTGTGGTCCAGTAGGGGGCACTATCTGTTCAGTGGGCATCCAGCAGATACAGAGACTCCTGGGGCTGGGCTGCAGGGCCACCTGGAGTCAGCAGTAGGGAGTAGAGGGCAGTTGAAGCCTCGTCCTGCTGGTGGAACTCTTCAGCATTCTCATAGATGTGCACAGCGCCCTCTTCTGTCTGGAGAGGGAACAACCTCAAGGAATCAACAGAACTCTTGCATCAAGTGGAAATCAAATTTTTACATCCTGTCAGGTCTGCATCAGACCTGGCCACAGCCACGCCCCCTCACTCCGCCTCACAAACCCACAGCTCGTCTTCCCGTTCTCAGCCACTTCCTAGTGCACATTCACCCTCACCTGTTTATTGATCGCCTTCACCTGGTCTCCACGCTATTTAAGTGTCTCTCCCTGATTCCCTGATGTCTGGCCTCGTCAATTCACTTTTGGATTTGCTCCACGTCAGTCGTGTTACCTGCTTTCTCCTGCAAACTCTGATTCCTTCCCCCCCCCCCCCCCCCCCCCCCGCGTTCAGGACTTCCAACTGGTATCGTTTGTCTCCTTGGTTCTTAGTTTCCCCTCGTTTGTGCCTGTATTAGTTTAGCAATCTTTTGTGTGTTAGTTCCTTCGTGTGTCTCCTGTGCTTTATTAGAATCCCTTTATCCTCCACTATGTGTCGTGGATGTTGACCTTAGTTGATTTCTGCTTAGTTGAAAATAAAACCCCTTTGTTTGAAAACTCAAGTCTTGTCTAGTCTGTGCCTGACACATCCATTGCTGTAAATCCTGCTGTCATACTACACATGTCAACATCATTAAAACACTTAGAGGATTTAATAGAAAGGTTGACTTATTTTAGTTTGTCTATAGTATGTCTAACAATAAATTGATGTCAGAAGCTGTTCAAATAGTGAAAATTAAAATGGTCAAAATGAGTTGGTAAACAAGTAAATGTAAATCACACCTGCACATTTAAATTACAATCATTACGACTTGAAAGTGGTTATATGACAGTGTGTGTTATCAGTAACCTACCTGGGGGGAAACTGCTGAGCCTGAAGAGGGCTGCCCAGACTCACATGACAGTGGGAGGGGAACTGCAACTGGAACAGCAACACTTACTGTTCAAATACAAAAATACACAATACACACTGACACATACAGAACACAGGTGACAGACTGTAGATAGGTCATTTGTCAAACTAGGAGTAAAGTAGACCTTTGCTGTGGAAGATGTGCTGTAGGCATGAGACAGATATGAGCACAGAGGTGGAGTGGTGAAATAAGAGCTGGGTAAACTAGGAATTCTGTGGCCACTGTAAAATGGGTCGTGACATGCAGTATCAGATGTTGTAGATATGAAGAACATGTTTGATGATATATATATATATTTATACACACACACACAAACATATTCATTGGTAATTGTGGAAGATGCTGTGGGATTTTGCAATGTTAGAAGTTAGGAACCAAAACTGTCTTTAGAGATGGATGAACTCTCTTTCCAAAATGTGAGTAAATTGTATTTCCGTTTGGCCGCTATTGCAGTCATGCATGTGCAGAGGATGACAGTGTTGGACCAGTGAAGACCAGCAGCTCTAAAGCTTAGTTCAGCAGGACGACTGACTCAGTTCAGGACCTACTCTGCTCTTCACCAGATGTGTGGCGCTCTGTAGTCATGCATCTGCGCACAATCACAATCAGCACCAGCACACAGGAAACCAGCAGCGCAGAAACAACCCTCAGCGCTGTGGCATCATGGCCTTCCACTGCTACAGAAAGAAACAGAAGGGACAGTAGTCACCTGGGCTTATTCGTCTCATCTGCTTGACCTGATAGTTCATAACTAAATAAATAAACAGTGAATAACTTCATGCCTTAAGATGACTAAAAGACCATGATGAGATTAAGGCCATCTCAACCAGTTGTTGCATGAATATATGATATTGTGTATGAATTCTCAGTCTGGTAAGGCAAGGCTGGATTCATAGTCAATGCTAGATACACACATATGAATGTCTGTCGTCTGATTGTGCATCATCTGCAGTACTCCCCTCAGCTTCAGTGGAATAACACATCTCACACCTTTTGTAACATATGATGTGTTACAGAAAAACTTGCTTGATTTTGGTTTTGTATGTACGCATCATGGCATCCTGGTGTACTTTTACTGACTATGAATCCATCCTAAAGGCTCTCTCAATGAATCCATCCTAAAGGCTCTCTCAATGAATCCATCCTAAAGGCTCTCAATGAATCTATCTTAAAGGCTCTCTAAATGAATCCATCCTAAAGGCTCTCTAAATGAATCTATCCTAAAGGCTCTCTAAATGAATCTATCCTAAAGGCTCTCTAAGATTTAACAGGCTCATCTCTTTTACATTGTTGGTGAAGGATGATGAGAGAATATCTGGATGTTTTGCCCCTACACATTAGGTCTAATTACAATAGAAATAGCCTACTGCACCCTTCTCACCTTTTGTTCCTTTTGTGATGGTGAGGTTAACTGTTATCTTTGTGTCACGAAACCACTGGTCCAGTCCACAGTAATAAAGCCCACTGTCCTTGAAGGTCACATTACAGATGGTGATGCTGAAGTAAAGTCCAGATGGGTTATCATAAAGAGAGTATCTCCCCTTAGACACCAGGGTCTCAGTGGACCCAGATTTAATTAGGACATCAGAGTGCCCGCACGGAAACTGACAGAAGTACTTCCTCGTTGATTTGTGTTCTTTTGGGTATGGACATTGAATGGCCACATCTTCTCCTGCTGTACCACTTGCGTGAACACACTCTGGGATTGGACTGGAGTCCACCACAAAAACACCTGTAACCAGCAAGCAAGACTGAAACTTTTTTTTAACAGTTTCAACAATAACACTTTACTTTATAGATTGGTAATGACATGGTAGTTTTGTCGTAATAAGTTGGTAAAATCATGGTAACAACTCATGTTAGTGAATACTGTTTCTATAAAATAACCCATTATTTCTTGGGGTAATAAGTCAATAACAAAATGGTAATAACAAGGAATTTTGATGTTATTGTGAGATTTGATGGTATAGCTTAAAATGAAATAATGAAATAATAAGGTCCAGTACTAATTTCTAGCAATTTTTCTGTTATTACCTATGCACTTCCATAGAAATGACACAGAATCAGGGCTATAAAATACATATAATTGCCTGTTTGAATTTTATTACAGTGTAATAGGTACTCTAAAGATGACAATGCGTCAGATTACATTGGAATTTAAACTGGGTCTGTTTATTGTGATGGAAATATTATGAGACGGTGATAAACCAAACACAAATATACTATTTTGCCAAATCTATAAACAAGCAGTCTAAAATAGAAATAAACCTCTACTTTGTTTTTTATATTCTTCACTGTTCCTGTCAGGTTAACATACAGTTAGTCATTGAATGTCTGACGTATGTCATGTCCGCTGCCCACACAGCTAGTTTTGCTCCAGTCTAGTCATTTTCTGTTGTATGCAAGCAGAACAGAGGAAGTTGAGCTGGCAAGGGTAAGCACAGTAAGCAATCTTAACAATCTAAACAACCTTAATCTTTTTCCAGCTATCATTACCACCATGCATCATCATTAGTAGTACTACATTGATGGATCTTTTATTTTGACAGCCACTTGTATTTCCTTGCGCATAGAAGTAGCCAGAAGTTAACCATACCATGCCTCACACCACATGTCTGGTTCAATAATACCAGTCTGATTATGGCAGTGCACAGCAAAATGTGCAAATTTTGTTTTGCTGATGATTTAGTGTAGATCAACTTGTACCTGTTCTCTCTGTTTATGTTTCAGTGGAGTTTAGTAGGGTGTTTTAGCATCGAGTTCAGTCAAGTAAATTGTCATGCATGGACAAACTAGCTTAGCTGTCCATCCGGTGTCATTATATGACCTACAATTCTGTTGAATTGTCATGATTTGTGTTTTGGTTTGTCATGGCCTTATTATATTAACGTATATTAATGTATTTTACAGCCCTTATTCACTGTGATTTCTATAAGAGTAGATAGATTATTATTGGGTAATTACCAGTAAATTAATACAGGATCTTACCATTACCACATTTAAGTCTTACAATCAAATCTCACCATAACAACAAAGTAATGCATTATTGCCATTTTGTGATTGACTTATTACCCCAACAAAGAAATATTGTTTAGAAATAACAGCGAAATTATTCATCAATCATCCAGTCATGTGAGTAGTTATGAGTCGTTATTATTTTATCTACTTATTACTACAAAACTACCCTCTTATTACCCATCTGTAAAACAGTGTTACCGCTTCAACAGAGAAGTCGTGGGCCTCACTGATATTGCAGTATGATAAGTTGAGTCATGATTGTTACTAGGACTGGACTGTTGTGTGCTTCTGAGAAAGCGTCCATTGTAATGCAATGTATGTCCTCATCACACACACATTTACATTTACATTTACATTTAGGCATTTAGCAGACGCTTTTATCCAAAGCGACTTACAAAAGAGGATAACATTCAAGCTACAACACAATGAACTAACAAGGAGTGCGTATTGCTAACATAGAATCTGCACTGTTTTAAGTTGAAAGTGCAATAGTGTAACACAATGTAGAGAAATTAAATTATTAAGTGCATTCTCAAAGTTTACGCCAGGAGATATTCTTGGAAGAGCTTAGTCTTCACGAGTTTCTTGAAGGTGGAGAGGGTATCAGTTGATCTGGTAGCACTTGGGAGGTCATTCCACCAGCGCGGAACCAGATATGAGAAGAACACACCTCCATGATAAAGTAAAGACACTAGTGAGGAACAAACACATGCTATTGACTTACCAATGACAACTGAGAGAAGCAGCACCTGAGTTTTCATAATGTGTGTGTTCATGTCAGGGTGATGGCTTGTCTCATTTCACATGACAATAAAACACTCATACACGTACACACACCTACACACACACATGACCACTTCCTCTTCATCAGGAAAGATGACATATGTGTGTACACCGTCAGTTACTATTCTTGTTCTTTTTCCTACAGACAACAGTCGGTTAAACCGAAGGACTATGAGTTGAAATGTGCCATGTTCTGTGTGTGTGTGTTTCTCCAAAATCCAGCATCTATTTACACATGTGCACATTCCACAGACAGTGCTGTATGCCATGGGCAATCCAACCGTACAGGTAGTCAGGAAGTGGCTCTGCCTTAACACACACTCAACCAGATGCTTCGTCTTTCAGAGACAGCAGGATGGCGGATTGGGGCTTTCAAACGGTGCATGAACATACACAGTCTCCAGACAATCCCACTACACTAATGACGTGTGTGAGGAACTGGGGCAGGACATTGTTACTGCTGGACTTTCACAAGCTGCCTTTCAGAGGTGCTACACGCAGGCACTAGGGCAGGAGTTCTCAAACTTTATTGGCCCGGGGACCCCTCATGGAGCAGAAATTATTTCAAGGACCCTTCATAATCACAACAAAAAATGTAACCATATAAGGTTATAGACATTTGTTTCAACCCTTATTCTAAAAACATATTTTGCTAATGCCACAGCAGTTTAATAGAATTGGCAAAACTTGACAGTGCATGAAGAGTTTAAAAGAATCAGTTTTTAGCATAGAAATAGTATTCAACTTAATATTGCTAAATATTACACATTTTTTCAATATAAATCTAGAATGAGTTGTGTGCTATAGTTGTGTGGTTTTGTGTTAGATTTGTTAACCTGGTGGACATCAGATTACAATATAGTATTACCATTCACCCACACTCTCCCACCCACACATGCACACACTTCACCCAATCAAACCCAGCCCCTGTAAGTCACATGCTTTGAAACAGCCAATCATAGAACATCCTTTCCTTTATGGTCATTCTGGTAGTATACATTGCTGCAGTCTTATTGCTGGCTACACACACACAGAGAATATATATAAATATGACCACATATCTTGGTCTCACCATAGACAATAAATTAAACTTCAACCAACATGTCAGTATCACACAAAAAACTGATCTTACACAAACTGAGATCACTGTCTGAGCAAAACTGAGATCACCTCCTGTTACTTCTTTCCAAAAGCCTCTTTCAACCCATTACACTCTTCCTGTGTGTCTTCAACATGCTGTCACAAGCAAGAACAATCTCATTATACGCAAAGGCAATCAGTTCTTCACCCTACTCATGCAACTGTCTCCATCACCTGTAGTTCCATGTCTGCATATCTGTCCTCTTGGTGGTGTGATGTCTGCTGTGTATGTGGAGTGTATGTGGAGGGAGGGATAAGAGGGAGTTATATGTTATGTGGTAAATGTCATATGTGAAGCTGTGTATGCAGTGTTGTGTCATGCTTGTGATTCTACTTTTAGATATTACACCTGCTGCTTGGAATATGAAGTTATGTGTGGAAAAGATTATTCTGATGGTACAATAAAGAAAGAAGAAGAAAGCAGTTGTAAGGTGAGGTGAAAGTTGTGTGCGTGTGCATCAGAAGGGGGCGCTGTGTGCTCACTGGGGACAGGGGGCCTGTAGTGGGCAATCCCTCTGCACAAAATGTGTCCTAATGTGATTACTGTAGTCTAAGTGAATAACAACTCTCACCTTTTGGGACAGACAATGAAGTAGCCTCTGTCAGTCTGTCTCTCTCTCTCTCTCTCTCTCTCTCTCTCTCTCTCTCTCTCTCTCTCTCTCTCTCTATATATATATATATATATATATATATATATATATATATATCCATGTGTCTGTCTATCTATCCATACTATCCATCTATATCCATCTACACAGACTCCTCTGTTACAGGAGCATCTGGAGGCTTCAGGATGGAGTAGATGTCATGTGAAGACTCCTCCTGCTGGAGCTTCCCTAAGGGTTGGCATTCTGCATTCTCAGAGATGGTGATGGCGCCCTCTTCTGGTTGCACTGTGTGGTGGGCTGCCACATTCTCATAGATAGTGACAGCGCCCTCTTCTGGTTGCACTGGGTGGAGGCCTGCTATATTCTCATAGATTGTGGTGGCACTCTCCTCTGCCTGGAGAGTGAGCGATATCAATGGGGCATCAGAAATCAATCAGGTCTCACATTTATCTCTCTTACACTACAACTTTTCATACTACCACTATGAATGGTCATTTCATCTACATGACGTTTAATGGGTAAAGTCATGTATGTGGTTGTAGTATGTATGACCATGTTGGAAATGACTGAGCCTGTGCACAAGTTAAATGTTTCCATGTTTGAAATCAGTTGATAAATGTAATCTCTCACACAGGTACTTAAAAATCAGTTAGTGTGACTGAAGTGTGTTTAGATGGAGGTGTGTGTGAGATCAGTAACCTACCTGAGGAGAATCTGCTGGCCCTGGGGATGGGGGTCCAGATTGTCCCGATGATAATGGGAGAGCTACAACAGCACAACAGCAGCATTACTTTCCAAATCCGAAATTATACAACACACACTGACATCCAATAGAGATATTTTATCATTTGCAAATGTACCACATACTATAAGAAAGGTAGATTTTATGAGAGGAGATAGATGTCATTTGAAATATAGGCTGCACCATAAACTGTAGTTAGAACAGTGTATTAGGCAAAGAAAGAGGAAAAGGGGAAGTGTATTAACTGCACCCATGTCATAACCACACCCATGTATCAACCGCGGTTCATCAAACATTACAAAAAGCAGACGAGGCTGTGATGAAAAAGCAGATTGAGGAGAAACACTGCATGTATAGCCCTCCCTTACTGATTAACCTCATAGCTAAAGGGATTTGTCAAAATCAAAGCAGAATTTTAGCTCACTCTACTGTTAGGGGGTTTCATGTCCTTTCATTTGATACTAAAATGATGAAAAGGCATTCAGAAGTCAGTGAGCTAGCCTGCTAATTGAGTATGCACCTACACAATATGCAATAAGGGCAGATTGTAATTCAGTAGTGAGAATCTGTTCATGCCTTACTGTGCTCTTGATCAGATGGGCATCGGCCTTTAGCTCTGTATTTGAAGAGAATTAGCACAAACAGCAGCACAAAGGAAACCAGCGACACTAAAATAGCCCACAGGACGGTAACACCATGACTCACCCCCTCCACTGCAACAGAAGACAGAGAAACAGAGCAGGTTAAGAAACACGTCTTATTCCCTTCATGTTAGTCTGGAGGAGGTTGGCATTGACATTTTGACTGGCAACAGGGGCAAGGAATATTCCCTTGTGTTAGTTATTCTAAGGAGGACATGCACTGAGACATCTCCTAACTTCCCATGGATTATGCAGACTTTTGTAAGTTGCATTACATTAGAATACATTGTTTTTCAGTGAACAGCTCTTCATGGGAAGGACATAGGTAGTGCATCCCAATATTTTTAATATTAACATTCAAATTTACATTCAGCATGGCCAGAGACTTGCTGGGAGGTGCCAGGTGCATTGTAAACCTATATAAACTATATAAAAACATATAGATATTCTACACACATTGTCAATAACATTCAAATGTCCATTACACATAGCCACATTCAAAGCAAGTATGTTTTACTGGAAGGTGAAGGGTGCACTAAAAACCTATCTGGCTTGTGGTTTCTAATGCAGAGTAACTGAAGGTGTTGTAAGGGGGCTGTTAGTAAGGGAGTGAGTGGCTAATTGTGGTCAGAGCTTTAACCAAATTCAGGTCACCTCTCTCATTTGAACACTGAGGAGGTGGAGCAAGGATGTACACAGAGGACAAAATAGTAGCTTTGCACCAGCAGAAACTACACAGAGTAGAACCCAATAGATTGTGCCTTCATTCCTTGGGCTATGTGCCTACTGTGCTGTGGTACCTGTGTTGGGTTGGTCTGTAGAGGAGGGCCGAGTCTGTGTCCACTCAGAGACCCCACTGGAGGAGGGAGAGGAGGTGGAGAAAGAGAGCAGTGATATCGGACGGGGCGCTGGAGATGAAACTGACAGAGTGAACACAAACATAAACAAGTAACCATGTGGTGGCAGACAAAAATGATCACAGGGAACATTCCAGACTGTTAATGTGTTTGAAGTTGTTGGTGTTCGTGAATATAAAAGCTGGTAAAGGGCCTCTGAATGTCGTCTCCATACACATTGTGTTCAGTTGCAATACAAATCCAACTCTACTTGTCACTGTACCTTCTGTGATGGTGAGGTAAGCTATCGTCTTTGTGTCACGTCCCCACTGGTCCAGTCCACAGTAATAAACCCCACTGTCCTTTACAGTCGCATTACTGATGGTGACGCTGAAGTAAAGTCCAGATGAGTAATCATAGAGAGAGTATCTCCCCTTAGACACCAGGGTATTTGGGGGCCCAGATTTAATTAGAACATGTTTATTCCAGCATGGATGCTTACAAAGGTACTTTCCTGTCCGTATGTGTGCCTTTGGGTACGGACACTGAATGTTCACATCTTCTCCGGCGGTTCCACTTGGATACACATGGTCTTGTTTTGTGCTGGAGGTCACCTCACAAACCCCAGGAACTGGCAAAAGAGATATACGCTGATGTAGTGATTGGTTTGTGTGAAGTAGTGACTGATGTAAGTGTGGACATTTTTAGGCAATTATGCACTTTTCAAAGTAAATAAATGAATATCCAGTATAACATAAATTATTTCATAGATAAACTGTGAAAATGAATGATCAGCCAAAGCAAAGTTATTCTGTCTCACCTAAAAGAAATGAGAGAAGCGTTGTCATACACCATGTCTTCATGTTGGGTTCAGCTTGAATTATGGCTTCATAAAAATGACACACTATACCACATACGCACGCACACACACACACAGACACTTGCACATACACAACCTCAGACACACATGCACAATGTTTCTCACACATAATTACATATAGACGGCACACAACACCCCTGCACACACAGTCTGTGGCCTCCGACCATTTCCTTCTTTGACCACATCCACTGCATCAGAAGAGCAAATCATATCTGTTTCTAGGATCTGTTTTCCAGCTTGTTCAGATAGGCAAGACTAGCTCAACTAGCTGTGACACTACGGCTGTATTAGGAGTAAATGTATGCAGTTGTCTGTATTAGATGAAGGTCTGACAGAACTCAAATACCACAGTACATTTAGATAAAGGTAGAGTTTGTTAATGTTCTAACAGTCTTGACTTTGTCTTAAGAAATAATAATTATGAAACAATGATGTCTCTCCATGAGAATTATTCAACTACATTCTTCAAAAGAAGTGAAACAATTGATAACTGCATCCAATGTTTGCTGTAATGTACAAAACATGGATGGTTTGTGCTTTCAGACATTTACACAGATGCACTTTACCTGTTTTACACCCGTTTGATTCAGCTGGAGAAAACAGGACTTTGTTGCCTCCAAATGATTTAAACCCTATTTATAGTTCTTTTAGACAAACTAGGTGGTAACATCCTGCTGATGAGTTATTCTTGCATGCTAGTGAGTTATTGCTAGGTGGGGCTAATGAGTTATTCCTGCATGCTAGTGAGTTATTGCTAGGTGGGGCTAATGAGTTATTCCTGCATGCTAGTGAGTTATTGCTAGGTGGGGCTAATGAGTTATTCCTGCATGCTAGTGAGTTATTGCTAGGTATGCTAGTGATGACTGATCCTGCCAGCACTCTGAGCCAATCCCATAAGCTTAGTAATAACTGATGTGTATGGACTAGAGGAGGGGTCATCATGTCAGCTTTGCCACTGGTCAGTCCAAATCACTGAGGGTCTGCTGTTGTGTCCTGTTATTGAATAGATTATTCAGGTGAAAAGTGTTATAGGAAAAATCCGTTGTGATTCCCTGTTGGTTGAGGTCACCATGTACTGTGTGTAGGAAAAACAATGAGAAAATGTGATACAATATAGACTAAATAAAAACCGACAGTTAACATGAACTGAATTGGGTGCAGTGCAGTCTGTATGGAAGAAGGAGCTGCTACAGTAAACACAAATATGATCAAGTAAACATGGTGGCAGAATACAAATTTGACGTCTAACATATTAAAGCAACACCTGACAACATTTAACGCTGTTTTTAAGCTAATTTTCCAACTTCATAGTCACTTGAGTGGTTATATGGGGTGAATGGAGGCTCTCTCTGCCCCCTGAAACTTAACGGGCCAAACTGATGTTTATTACCTTGTCAGTCAACAGAAATATGAAAATGATCATACAGTAACTGGTTCTTATTCTTGCTCTGTGGGTTAAAAATCACAGGGTTGCCTGGTGTGCCTTTAAGCAATAGAGTTTGAGTTGTTGGAGAGGGATAATGTTTGCAAAATATTCTCACTGTATGTGGTGTGAGGTAAACTATTGCCCTTGTGTCATGCCCCCACTGACCAACCCACAGTAATAAACCCCACTGTCCTATAAGGTCTCAGTAATAATGTCCGGAATGTCCACATCTTCTCCTGCTCTACCACTTGAATGCACACCGTCAGGTATTGTACTGAGGGCCACCTCAGAAACACCTGTAACAAGGACACAAGGTTGATACAGAGAAATCCATCATAGCAAGCAAGATAAACAGTGAAATGGTGACTGATTTGTAAGACACTTATCACACTTGTGTTAGAAATTCAGAGTGGAGATTGGAGTGTATTATAAATAGAGCTGATTGCTCCTGTGAATTTCACATAACTACACTATATTTACTATGGAAATTAGTGAGAGGCAGAAACAAATTCAAACTCTCCACGAGAAATAAGAGAAACTGCATAAGTGTTGCCATGTCTTCATGTCGGGTCCAGCTTAAATTATGGACGGAAAAAATGGCGCACGACACCACACACACACACACACACACACACACACACACACACAGACAGAGAAAGAGAGAGAGAGAGACAGTTGCACATACACCACCTTACACACATGTACACACAGAGTCGAGTCTGTCAACTCTCAAACATAACTACATGAATATATAAGTAACCCTCCAAACGCGCACACACACGTGCACACACACGCATGCATACTCATACACAGACACACACATACAAACACACACACACACACACACACACACATACACACACATACACACACATACACACACACACATACACACACATACACACACACACATACACACACACACATACACACACATACACACACACACATACACACACACACATACACACACATACACACACATACACACACACACATACACACACATACACACACACACATACACACACATACACACACACACATACACACACACACATACACACACATACACACACACACATACACACACATACACACACACACACACACACACACATACACACACATACACACACATACACACACACACATACACACACATACACACACATACACACACACACACACACACACACACACACACACACACACACACACATACACACACATACACAATAAGCGATAAGCTTGTCCATTTACTGCACCCACCATGAGCACAATCTAGAGCTGACCACTTCCCTTTCATCAGGAAAGGAAACAGTATATGTACACACACACACACACAGCCAGCCTCCATGCATGGGACTCAAAGGCCTCTACACAAAGTGAGTTTGTGTCTGATAAAGATTGCTGACCCTGGCATTACTGCATGAGGTCATTTGTTGTAACCTTATCATAGACTAATCATACCAACCACAGAACATCTTTTCCTTTATTGTCATTCTGGTAGTATATATACATATATAAACACACACAAGGAGATAAACAAGTCAACTACAAGTCACATGCTTTGAAACAGCCAATCATAGATCATCTTTTCCGTTATTGTCATTCTGGTAGTAGCTTTTATCTGCTGAATGTACACATATTCATAACCACATTACATGAACACTGAAGGCAATAAACAAAAAATACTGTTGTCTTCTCCTAAGTCCTCATGAAATCATCTTTTATCTGTCCTTGACCTCATGACATTTTCCAACCAGGTCAAGGCAAAGCTGATGGTGATATAAGATCAGATGAAAGACAGACAGACTATCCATAAGGGTCCTTTGGCTGTGAGTCTGGAGGTCTGCAGGGAGGGAAGTGTGATTGTCAGCAGGGGGTGCTGTCTGTGTATAGACCCATCCAGTAGGTGGCGCTATCTGTTCAGTGGGGGTCCAGCAGAGAGTAGAAAGCCCCCTGAGGTTTGACTGACTGGAGGCTGCACCACAGAATAGATGGTTACTGGTACCACTCCCTGCTGGAGCTGCACTGAGTGGAGGCCTGCTACATTCTCATAGATTGGCATGGCGCCCTCGTCTGCCTGGAGTGGGAACAACATCACTGAGGCATCAGAACTCAAGCAATTCAGCAGCAGGAGTGTCATAATAATCCATCAGATAAGAATGAATATATATACTCTTATGACCCCGCGAGGGAAATGTGAAAATCTGTCTATTTCACCCAATCATGAATTAGTAAAATACACACAGCACAAAGTGAAGCACACACTAACCCGGCGTAGTGGGCTGCCTGCTACAGCTACCGGGGAGCAGTGAGGGGTTAGGTGCCTTGCTCAAGTGCACTTTAGGGGAGCAGTGATGGGTTAGGTGCCTTGCTCAAGTGCACTTTAGGGGAGCAGTGAGGGGTTAGGTGCCTTGCTCAAGTGCACTTTAGGGGAGCAGTGAGGGGTTAGGTGCCTTGCTCAAGTGCACTTTAGGGGAGCAGTGAGGGGTTAGGTGCCTTGCTCAAGTGCACTTTAGGGGAGCAGTGAGGGGTTAGGTGCCTTGCTCAAGGGCACTTTAGGGGAGCAGTGAGGGCTGTAGTGAGGGGAGCAGTGAGGGGTTAGGTGCCTTGCTCAAGTGCACTTTAGGGGAACAGTGAAGGGTTAGGTGCCTTGCTCAAGGGCACTTTAGGGGAGCAGTGAGGGGTTAGGTGCCTTGCTCAAGTGCACTTTAGGGGAGCAGTGAGGGTTAGGTGCCTTGCTCAAGGGCACTTTAGGGGAGCAGTGAGGGGTTAGGTGTCTTGCTCAAGGGCACTTTAGGTGTGGTCTATTGGTCAGGGATTGAACCGCCAACCCTTCGGTTTCAAGCCCAAAACCCTAACCAGGTGGCCACGGCTACCCCAACCAGGTGGATATATTTACATTTATCTTGTTTCTTTTCATACAAGTTGTATCTGTGTAAGTAAAGCTTTTCTGATTTTAAGCTGTCGTGCATTTGGGTCCTTCTCATTCTGAAAACATTAAACTGGCCTTGAACATTAAACATGTTTAAACATTAATGTTTAATGTTTAAACATTAAACTGGCCTTGATAATTTAACGTATATATATAGTTAACTGAACTTGTGCACAAGGTAAATATTTACAAAAGCACATAGGAACATAAGAATCATAATCAGTATGACTCAAGTGTGTTTATGGAAGGTGTGTGATATTAATCTACCTGAAGAGAATCTGCTGGGCCGGCAGATGGCAATCCAGACACATGTGCTAATGGGACACCTGCAATTGGAACAGCAACACTTGTGTTCAAATACTCAATACAAAAAGACATAATACTCATATATCAAAAACACAATACACTCATTTGTTAATACACTTGTGACAGAATGCAGCTTTGCAGTATGCCATCCCCCTTCTTGGTCTCTTAGAATTGGGTTCCACCACTGCTTGGCTGGTATGTTAATGATGGTCCCCCTGAGATGTATTGGAGGCTCTCCCTGACGTGCAGGTATGTCTTTCAGTCTTCTGGGAGGAACAACGTCCTGAACGGTGCCATGGGACACATGGAGCCCTTGAGCATAGGGGACGCCAGGGATGGTCCTCAAGTAAGCAGAGGTTTGTTTTCTTGCTTGGACCAATTTCAGTGATGTGGACCAAACCACAGTGTGCTGTTTTAATTTTGTAGCCTGAATCCTTGCCAACCTTCCAACCTTTAGATAGGCTACCTTATGTGGCAGACTTATGACTTTCTTCTGGTGTCAACAGCTCTGACTCTTTTACCTTATTTAGTAATCAGAGGCAGGAGGCTATAAACTACTACTACTGCAATGCCATAAACTATATACTATTGTCCTAATTCCTCACTTCTGCTACATAATTACTTGAATATGTTGGATACGGTACAGTGATATACCAAGACAAAGAACATGGGAGATGAAGCTGAGTTCAGCAGAGGCCGTCTGTTCATGGCTTTTCCAGTCAGTTTGGCTTGTGTCCATCTACCTCCCATTCATTCCTGTGTGCTACTCCATCAGCTCTTGTGTCCTTCACAAGCCCCGCCTTACGATTTTGCTGGGACGTGTGTTAGATACATTGAAAAAATCGATTTTGGTGAGCTTATGCCACTGTGACTTCAAGTGTTTCATCTGGTATCTCAGCCATCTAGTGGAAAAGTAGCCTTACACTGCTGTTGACCTGATGGGCATCTGTTTTTAGTTGTGCATCTGAACAGAAGCACCCCAATCAGCAGCACACAGGAGAGCAGCAGCACAGATACAACACCCAGGACTGCATCAAGACTGGCACCTCCCACTGCCAAAGAAACAGACAGAGCAGATAGAGATCAGTCACTCCCACCTGTTCAACTGCTCAGCTCTAATGGCTGCTTAATCGGTGCCTTAAACAAGGATGATTCAAATTCCCATGATTAGAAAGATAAATTAAAGGGGAATGCCGGCACGTTTGGAGCTAACTTCCAGTGCTAAAGGTGGTCGAGTTCTGTCAGCTGCCAAAAAACTGACATTAGAAACTTGACCACACCGCTACGCTATTGAGCTGCCTTGGCAAGCTCACTGTAACTGCGATATGTCTGCCCAGGTAGCACCAATTTGTTTCATTTTTTGGCAACTGACAGTACTCTCCATCTTTAGCACTGCAATGCAGCTCCAAACATGCCGGCGTTCCCCTTCAAACAGTATTACAGATATGAGCATAAAAGTAGAGCAGAAGATTTTAAGTCAACTGTGTGTAAGGGAAACACTGAGGTTCTTTCTATAGTTCAACTGAAGGTGGAGAGCAGAGCTGCCAGTAACTAAGGAGTGCTTATATTAACTGTGGTCAGAGCTATAACCAAATTCAGGTCACCTCTCTCTTTTAAACACTGAGGAAGTGGAGCCAAGAGGCACACAAAGGAAGGGACAGTAGCTCTTCACAACCCAATGATACACACGGTAGAACCCAGTTCAGTGCGTGTTCACTAGATGCACCATGCTGCAGTACCTCTTTTGGGTTGATCTGTAGAAGAGGGATGAGTCTGTGTCCACTCAGAGAGCCAGCTGGACGAGGAGGTGGAGGTGGAGAAAGAGAGCAGCAGGACTGTTGTATGAGGCACTGGAGATGAAGTTGACAGAGTAAACACAAACAAGTAAACACAAACAAGTAACCATGTTGTGTCGGGGAAAAAGAAAAACTGGCAACACTTTCTATAAGCCCAGTGTTGTATTATAAAAACATTCATAAAGGGTTATAATGCATTCATAAAGTCTTATAACTAATGTCATTAGTGTTCAACTCTTCTCTTTATACATTCTCTGCATTCTCTGCATTCTCTGCAACTAAAAGTGTCTCAGAGCATTATAAAATTTCACATTGTTAACTGTCCTTTTCTATGCCCAATTGCTCATGCCAAATAATGAAGAGTTACAAGTGCTCAATGCAAACTCTGAATAAAGTGAGATCATCAATAAGGCACCATTACAGTCAATAAGACAATAGTCCCTAGACAATGGACACATTTACAAAACACATGCAGTGCCACTACTACCGCTGTACCCTCTGTGATGGTGAGGTAAACTGTTCTCTTTGTGTCACGAAACCACTGGTCCAGTCCACAGTAATAAAGCCCACTGTCTTCTAAGGTTGTATTCCTGATGGTGATGGTGAAGTAAAGTCCAGATGAGTTATCATAGAGAGAGTATCTCCCCTTAGACACCAGGGTATCAGGAGTCCCGCTTCTAATTAGGACCTGTTCATCCCAGCACGGATATTTACAGAGGTACTTTCCTGTCCATATGTGTATCTCTGGGTATGGACACTGGATGTTCACATCTTCTCCTGTTGTTCCAGCTGTATAAACACGCTCAGGGTTTGGCTCTGTGCTGGAGGTCACTTCAAAACCCCCTGTGACACGGAGACAAGACAAACTAAAGGTTTAGTTTTAATGTTCAGTGTAATCTATCTATCCATCATTCCGTCCATAACTGTGTGTCTCAATAGGTGTGTTTTGATTATTTTTGTTATTTTTTTAATTTATCCTTAATTAAATTTTCAGTTTGTCCTTCTATTTCAGAAGAGTACTTCTAAGGGTCCAAAAGATTCTGAAGGACTCTTCTTATCCAAATAACTGACTGTTCAAACCACTAAGATCAAGAAGATGCCTATGTAGTCACAAGGCCAGAACTGAGAGACTCAGGAGAAGCTTCTATCTTCAGGCCATCTGAACTATAAACACACACTATACTGACTTTGCACACATTCACTCCTCAATACTCACAGACACATCCTAACAACTTTGCGCACACACACACACACACACACACACACACACATGCACCTGCAGCACTTATACATCCCCCACTACTTCACCGACTTGTCTTACATCTCTCCACACAACATTCCTCTACACCCATCAACCTAAAAACCTTTCTGCCCCCCACCATACGTACATACAGACATACAGCACAATACCCCACCCCCCATGCTCTTTATGCAATAAATGCACGTTATCCTACTATCCTACCCCCCCCCCTCCCATGCACATATAGGCTGAGAAACAGACAAAATTTCACATCACTCAGTAACCAAATGCATGTGACGACAAAATGTCCTTGTGTCCTTGTAAATAACATAATGTAAATAGCCAGGTCAACAGCTCGCTTGCAAATGTCCTTGTGTCCTTGTGTCCTTGTAAATAACATAATGTAAATAGCCAGGTCAACAGCTCGCTTGTAAATGTCTGTAACGAGTTCAACGCAGTCACAAACTTGTGTACCTTCAAATCATTTCATAACCGACATGCTGCATCAAGTAGCAGATATTCAGACATGTAACCCAAAAGTATGTTCCTTCAGCTGAGTCTTACCTCATTAGATAAAGCTAAGTTATGGCCAATCTAAGATGCCAATTTAGCCAAAGTGAATTAGCCCCTAACTGCAGGATTGACTGCAGTGGAAATGGTTGATTTGTTTAATTAACACAACAAGAATACTGTTGCGACCAGCAGGTGTGATCTCACTTGTACTTCTGCTACTTATGCAGACAATAGCTTGTTGATCATGTGTGTGTCATTTCAAACTTGAGCAACAATAACCAATCTCCACTCGCAAGTTCTCAAGGCTGCACCGAATACATCGCCTGAGACAGGTACATCGCCTGAGACAGGTACTCCGTTGTCCCCGGGGAAGTTCCGGGAGAATGTCCTTTCAGACTCGCTCAACCATGAAGGTCCAGTAAAATTACCCTGAATTTCCAACTCTGGAAACAGGCTTTCTTTAAACGCCGGCATAATTATACATTTCCTCTGTGATTCATTTGTATATAATGGAAATTGACGAGAAGCAGAAATAAATCTATTTAAACTCACCCAGGAGAAATAAGAAGAAGTGCCTAAGTGTTGCCATGTGCATGCATTCATGTTGGGTCCAGCTTATGGCCTCCTCAGAATGGCACACAACACCACACACTCACACACACACGCGCGCGCACACACACACACACACCGCACACACACACACACACACACACACACGCACACACACGCACACACACACACGCACACACACACACACACACACACACACACACTGTCAACTCTCAACAGACAGATCTGTTGATCTCTGACAGTTTCCTCCTTTGACCACATTCGGTCCATTATCTGCATGTCTCTTGAAATGTAGAGCAGTCAGCAGGCATTCAAGTATATAAACCCTCAGTCCCAGTGAAACATGGTGAAACAAGGTGAAACATTCACCTCTAGCATCCTTCTCTAGCAACTAGTGCAAAGCAGAAACTCACTCAGGAGAAAAGAGAAAGTCTTGTCATAGTTGAGAAATGTAATGTAATGTCACCCTCATGCCCCTGCACGCACAAACAACTCTTGTGGTCTGTGATCATTTCCGTCTCTGACCACACGTCCTTTGCACTAGAACAGAAAACGCATATATGTTCACTGTACATGTTAAAACTAAGCACAGCAGTTCTCTTCTGAGTGCTGAAAAGTGCTGTGATATTTGTGCTGTGATATATGTGCTGTGATATATGTTGAAGCTTTACGCCTGTTATTAGAGGACTATGTTACAGGGTTATGCAGTTTGATAGTTTTGAGATAGTTTGAGGCAAATAACATGAAAATACGCAAAAGACAAGGCTGACGCAAGTTTTCGGTGTGTGCTGTACTGTGGAAATGTACAGTACACCATGTCTAATGATCTTTCAATTGGCTTGGGACATGTTGACTAATATCATGATGTGCTAACATATGATTTTGACAGTACTAATTGTACCATGGTCTAACTCTTCCAGTAAGTATTTATGTTGCAGGCACCTGGAATTCTTGTGACCCTTTCTCACATCATGAAGGAAGTGGTCAACAGGTCACAGCTCCACCTCCACCTCTCACACCACTAGAGGTGTATCTCCTGGGTCCCAGTTCAATTCAACTCAAATATATTTATACGCCGCCTTTTTAGTGTTCGGCTCAAGGGGACAACCCCACTGCCCGGCGTAATCAGGCCACCAGGTCTCCATCATCGGTTCTTAGAATTGAATTGAACTGAACTGAAACATTTCTGACAGCCTACGCACAATCATGTGCATATTGAGTTATACTTTAGTTTATAGCTCTATTTATGGTCTATCTATTTAAGGTTTTAAAGGCGGCAGTCCGGTTTTGAACTGACATGTGGTAGGAGACTGAAATTAATTTGGTTATTTCAGTCATTTATTTGTTGAACTTCAGATATGTGTGTCTGAAGACTGAGAGAGAGAGAGGTTTATCAGAGACACTTAAGACACTCCAGATATGTGTGTGTGTGAAGACTGAGAGGCCGTCCACACGGCAACGTTTGTCTGTTCAAGCGGAGAAGTTTCTCTGCGTTTTGGCCTTGCGCCTACACGGCGCCGGCGTTTTGGGTGAGCTAAAACGCAGCTTTTTGAAAACGATGACGTCGCCAATCTGTCACCGTCACATGACCAGAAGAGCAGTGAAGACCCCCGGCACGCAACAAGAGGTAAAAAAAACAATAGAGGACAACGGAGTTGTGTTTGTGCACATGCACTCTCTGGTGTTGGTGTGTCCAGTGGCTCTGGCTGTATCTGTTTACAGCGCCAGATATGGGTGTGGAATATGTATTACATTGTTTTCACTCAGTGTTCCGTTGTCGTGAGGACGCGGATATTTTTCGCTCCGGCTCGTGTGTGGACACAGATTTTTTTCAACCCACAAAAAAAAAAACCTTGTTGTGTGGACGGCCTCTGAGAGAGAGAGGCTTATCAGAGACACTTAAGACACTTCAGATATGTGTGTGTCTGAAGACTTAGAGAGAGGCCTATCAGAGACACTTAAGACACTTCAGATATGTGTGTGTCTGAAGACTTAGAGAGAGAGGCTTATCAGAGACACTTCAGATATGTGTGTGTCTGAAGACAGAGAGAGAGAGGCCTATCAGAGACACTTCAGATATGTGTGTGTCTGAAGACAGAGAGAGAGAGGCCTATCAGAGACACTTCAGATATGTGTGTGTCTGAAGACTTAGAGAGAGGCCTATCAGAGACACTTCAGATATGTGTGTGTCTGAAGACAGAGAGAGCCTATCAGAGACACTTCAGATATGTGTGTGTCTGAAGACAGAGAGAGGCCTATCAGAGACACTTCAGATATGTGTGTGTCTGAAGACAGAGAGAGGCCTATCAGAGACACTTCAGATATGTGTGTGTCTGAAGACTTAGAGAGAGGCTATCAGAGACACTTCAGATATGTGTGTGTCTGAAGACAGAGAGAGAGAGGCCTATCAGAGACACTTCAGATATGTGTGTGTCTGAAGACAGAGAGAGAGAGGCCTATCAGAGACACTTCAGATATGTGTGTGTCTGAAGACTTAGAGAGAGGCCTATCAGAGACACTTCAGATATGTGTGTGTCTGAAGACAGAGAGAGGCCTATCAGAGACACTTCAGATATGTGTGTGTCTGAAGACAGAGAGAGGCCTATCAGAGACACTTCAGATATGTGTGTGTCTGAAGACAGAGAGAGAGAGGCCTATCAGAGACACTTCAGATATGTGTGTGTCTGAAGACAGAGAGAGGCCTATCAGAGACACTTCAGATATGTGTGTGTCTGAAGACAGAGAGAGGCCAATCACAGCCAATCGTAGAACATCTTTTCCTTTATTGTCATTCTGGTAGTATACATCTGTTGCAGTCTTACTGCCGGCTGCACACACACAGGAGAACTACATATAAATACAATCACAGATATAAACACAAACAAGGAGATAAACAAATAAACAAACAAATAAACATACATACATGAACAGACACATCGGACGCCTGGTGTCTCATGCATTCACTGTTTAACTGCTCTTCCCTGTTCTCCTCAGACAAGACGAAACACATACTGATCTGATCCCAAAACAGATCTCACAGGTGACTGAAGTGTGTGTGTGTGTGCTGGTGTGTTTTATGTGTATGTGTGTTTAAGCTTCACTGCTGTACAGTACAGTATGTGTGTAAGTGTGTGTGTGTGTGTGTGTGTGCGCGCGCGTCTTTCTGTGTGTAATTACTGAATGAAAGGGGACTACAGACACATCAAATCAACGGAATGCTGGTGAGGATCAGTATAGGGCCCAGTGTGGTTGCTAAATTTATATTGTACTTTATTGAGTGTGTGTGTGTGTGTGTGTGTGTGTGTGTGTGTGTGTGAAGAGAGAGAGTGATGACCATGTGTGGGGCATGTCTGTAAGTGTGTGCAATATAAGGGTCTTTGTGTTATGTGTTCTGTATGTAGGATCACACATGTGAGAATATCTGTCTGTGCTTGATGCATGTTGTGTGTTCACGGGTGTGCGCTTGCTGTGTGTGTGTGCGTGTGTGTGTGTGTGTGTGTGTGTGTGTGTGTGTGTGTGTGTGTGTGTGTGTGTGAGTGTGTGTGTGTGTGTGTGTGTGTGTGTGTGTGTGTGTGTGTTCAGCAGCTCTGTCCAGCCTACATCTGTAGCTGCATTTCTTCTATGCGCTGGGGGAATGTGTGCTGTGTGTGTGTGTGTGTGTGTGTGTGTGTGTGTGTGTGTGTGAGTGTGTGTGTGTGTTCAGCAGCTCTGTCCAGCCTCCTGCTGAAGCTGCATCTCCTCTATGCGCTGGGGGAATTTGTTTGTATGTGTGTGTGTGTGTGTGTGTGTGTGTGTGTGTGTGTGTGTGTGTGTGTGTGTGTGTGTGTGTTCAGCAGCTCTGTCCAGCCTCCTGCTGAAGCTGCATCTCCTCCATGCGCTGAGGGAATGTGTCTATGGTGGTGAAGATCTCTGCGGCTGTCACAGGGAACGTGTAGCGGTGCCGGTCAGTGCCCTGTTTGTCCAACAGCACCATGGTGAAGGAGTTATTAGACATCCGCATCAGGAGCCTAAACACACACACACACACACACACACACACACACACACACACACACACACACACACACACACAGGCAGAGAAACAGTCTTTACATTACATTACACTGCATACACATTGCATTATTGTGCATTACTTGAACAT
Source organism: Tenualosa ilisha (assembly GCA_015244755.2). Lineage (NCBI taxonomy): Eukaryota > Metazoa > Chordata > Actinopteri > Clupeiformes > Clupeidae > Tenualosa > Tenualosa ilisha. The sequence continues at coordinate 238,212 of PYXC01002288.1, read as the reverse complement.
GTTTTGCAGAAGTAGCTTTATTGCTTAAGTCTTATTATTACTATGTTTATCAAAACTCTACACACAAGCAAACACAACACTGGGAAATTAACCATTCACATTTATGCCAACTCTGCTATCAAAATATAACAATCCTTGCTGTACTGTTCACTACAATACTATACAGTACATCCCAGTAGTGTACACTACAATACTATACTGTACATCCCAGTAGTGTACACTACAATACTACCCTGTACATCACAGTAGTGTACACTACAATACTATACTGTACATCACAGTAGTGTACTTTACAGTAAATTCAGTTAAGCACAAATAAAACAAACAATACTGTAAACACAGAAAAACACAATCATGCATACATGGGCTTAGGGATCCTGCTGTTGTTCTAATGTCATTAGAAATAATGGTCCTTGCATGGCCTCTTCGACCACATCCTCTCTCTCTCTCTCTCTCTCTCTCTCTCTCTCTCTCTCTCTCTCTCTCTCTCTCTCTCTCTCCTTTCGTCTGCCTCTAGCTCTCCCTGCCTCCATGCTTGCTAAGTTCTCAAAATGACTTACAGTAACTGAGGCCTTTTTGTAGCTGGCTGCTTGGTGTTCCAGACTTGACTTTAAAGCATTGCTGCTTGTGTTTAAAGCACTAAATGGGACAGGACCTGATTACCTATCTGACATGTTTCAGCAATGCACACCACTTACGTCTCTCAGGTCACAGGAGAATAAAAATGCTGGTAAGACCTGTGGCCAAAACAAAGTGTGGTGAAGCAGCTTTCAGCTGCTATGCAGTTCAGCTTTGGAACTTCGTGAACACATCAAAAATGCCCCTACCTGCTTTAAATCTCGACTTTAGACCAGACTGGACCAGTCTAGACCAGACCAGACTGGACCAGTCTAGACCAGACCAGACTGGACCAGTCTAGACCAGACCAGACTGTTCTCAGATGCTTTCTCCTTCTCTTCTTTTTAATCTCTGCACACTTTAACTTTTATTCTAATCATTTTACACCTTTATTCATTGTATTGTATATTCTTTTTTGTGCTTTTATGTTCTTTCATCTACTGTACTTTGCTATTATTTTTGTCCAGAACATTGAATTTCCTTTGTGTATAAAATGCCCCAATTCCCAAAAGTATTTTGGATTTTGAATAGATGTGCTTTCCCAGTGGTACCCGGAAATGTTTTTAAAACTACGTGACTTATGTGTGAGATAGTGTGTGAGATAGTGTGTGAGATAGTGTGTGAGATAGTGTGTGAGATAGTGTGTGAGATAGTGTGTGAGATAGTGTGTGAGATAGTGTGTGGCGTGCAGAAACAAGTGTGTCACAGTCTCTAATGAAAAAGCACATAAGAGCATCAGATATAATGATATGACACAACTCTGCCTCTCTTCTGGCACATCATTTATATAATGATATGACACAACTATATACTCTCTTCTGGCAGAGTTAGACATGAAGATCAATAAACTGATTTCACTGCAGCTGGAACGAGGAGCAGGCTAGTCAGAAGGCAGTAACCATAGCACAGCGCAGTATAAGAGGGGTTGTGGTATGTGTGTGTGCCCATGAGAGAGTGTGTGACCATGATTCTAGAGAGAGCCCAAGCACGTGTGTGTGTGTGTGTGTGTGTGTGTGTGTGTGTGTTACCTGAGCTGTAGAGCCAGGGGTGGTGGGATGAGTTGGTGTCGGATGCGTCCCACCTGCGCTGGCCAAATCCCTACCAGTTCAACTACAGTCACGTGCCTTAGGTCCAGACCACACTGGGCATGCTAAAACACACACACACACACACACACACACACACACACACACACACACAAACCTCTAGTTAATCATGCTAAAACACTCATACACTGAGAAAAGACTTGGATATTTCTGTCTGTCAGTCATTAAAGGGCACCTACACACACACATACACACACACAGACGCACACACACACACACACACACACACACACACACACACACACACACACACACACACACACAGACACACACACAAACACACACACACACACACACAAAAAGACTGACTGTCTGACAAAGACACACAAACATAAACACACACACATACACAGATTGACAGACATACGCACACACACATGCATACACACACACACACACAGACTGACTGACTGACAAAGACACACACACACACACACACACACACACACACACACACACACACACAGACTGTCTGTCTGACTGACAAAGACACATAAACATAAATACACACACAATGATTGCTGTAATGTTGTCTGACAAAACTGAATGGTCATGGAGCAACACATCCCCCATCCCCAATATATGTGTGTGTGTGTGTGTGTGTGTGTGTGTGTGTGTGTGTGTGTCTGTCACCTGCAGATTTGTCATCTGGAACCTGTAGTAATGATTGGCAGCTGTGGGGGCGGAGATTATGAGTAGGCGTCGCTTCTCGTAGAACTGGTCCAATAGCGCTGCGGCGGTGCGCATCACCACGGTGACCTTCATCGCTGCATAGAGACGGCGACGTTAGGACAACCGTTACCATGGCAACACTGAATCAGCGTAATATTCTGTGGCATCATTCTCTGTCCCTAAAGCTTTGTTTCCACCGAGAAGTATGGTACAGTTCGGTTCGGACAGTGACGGTTCGGTACAGTTCGGTTCGGACAGTGACGGTTCGGTACAGTTCGGCTCGGACAGTGACGGTTCGGTACAGTTCGGTTCGGACAGTGACGGTTCGGTACAGTTCGGCTCGGACAGTGACGGTTCGGTACAGTTCGGCTCGGACAGTGACGATCGGTACAGTTCGGTTCGGTACAGTTCGGTTCGGACAGTGACGGTTCGGTACAGTTCGGTTCGGACAGTGACGGTTCGGTACAGTTTGGTTCGGACAGTGACGGTTCGGTACAGTTCGGTTCGGACAGTGACGGTTTGGTACAGAAAGTTTTAGTACGGTTCGGTTTGTGTACAAAAGGCCCTACCAGAGCCTGTTAACGGGGAGCTGATTCACACCCTATTGCTGATACTTGAGCAATGCACTTCACAAGTATGGAAAATGAGGACATTAACTGTGCATGAAATCTGTAAAGTAATGAAATATTAGGGAATTTAGGACGTTGGATCAAAGGCAACTGGAACTCCTTAAGCAGAGTTATGGCTTTAAAGTTGCCATGTGTCGGCCAACACAAATAAAACCCACAAAATGCTGTTCATGGAAGGCTTGTCTTTCTGTCAGAGAAATATAAACTACACATTCATGTGCAGATTTTGACATTTTTTGACCAACAGTACATCAGCACTTCTACCCAGTTTAGAACTGTTGCCTATGGACATTTGATAGTTTGTAGCAGACTAACCCTCACAACACCACTTATGTAGACTATTGGTTACATCTGAATTTGCCCACATGACAACTTTCACACTCTGACATGTCCATTCAATCTTATTGTCAACAATTAAGTCAGCCAGTTAACTGTGTTACACTGATATACCCAATTTGCCTGTTAGCAAGCTAACCGGCGCTAACACTAAATGTTAGCAAATACAAGAGTTAGCAGCAACATCAGGATCCTGCAGGCAAATCTGGCTGCTAATGTATATATTCTCAGCACCAATCAGTTATGTGAAAAAAGTCTTTAAAATGTTCTGTTTATCAAATAGCTTAATGCCCTGTGAATGAAATAAAAGGTGTTCAGTGTAATTACTAACCCTCATTCTCATTCAAGTGAACGGTAAGCTTCTATTTTCCTTACCCTGCTGAGGATCGTATTAACCACATCCTAACAACAAAGTCCCTGGATGTTTGCTCACATCTCTACTGTACCACAAACTGGCCCCAACACAAGGCTACCCTAAAATAGTGTAGTTTGGTAGCTTATTTACTGTGGATACGCCTTACGCTGCGTTCTTACCATGGAAGCACAAATAACTGCAAACCAAACTGAACTGAACTGAACTGAACTGAACTGTACTGAACTGAACTGTACTGAACTGAACTGAACTGAACTGAACTGAACTGTACTGAACTGAACTGAACTGAACTGAACTGTACTGAACTGAACTGAACTGAACTGAACTGAACTGTACTGTCCTGTACTTGGTGGAAACAAGGCTTAAGTGAACATTTTTTGGTGGCCTACAAGTACATTCTGTGTGTGTGTGTGTGTGTGTATGTACATGCACACACAGTCTCCTGTCCGGACCAGTCGAGTGTAGATTGGCACATACAAACAGCACTGCCCTGAGTGTCTGAGTGTATGTGTGTGTGTGTGTGTATACGTACGTGCACACACAGTCTCCTGTCTGGACCAGTCGAGTGTAGATTGGCACATACAAACAGCACTGCCCTGAGTGTCTGAGTGTATGTGTGTGTATACGTACGTGCACACACAGTCTCCTGTCTGGACCAGTCGAGTGTAGACTGGCACACGCGGGCAGCACTGCCCTGAGTGTCTGAGTGTATGTGTGTGTGTGTGTGTGTGTGTGTGTGTGTGTGTGTGTGTATACGTACGTGCACACACAGTCTCCTGTCTGAACCAGTCGAGTGTAGACTGGCACACGCGGGCAGCACTGCCCTGAGTGTCTGAGTGTATGTGTGTGTGTGTGTGTGTGTGTGTGTGTGTGTGTGTGTGTATACGTACGTGCACACACAGTCTCCTGTCCGGACCAGTCGAGTGTGGACTGGCACACGCGGGCAGCACTGCCCTGAGTGTCTGAGTGTATGTGTGTGTGTGTGTGTGTGTGTGTGTGTGTGTGTGTGTGTATACGTACGTGCACACACAGTCTCCTGTCCGGACCAGTCGAGTGTGGACTGGCACACGCGGGCAGCACTGCCCTGAGTGTCTGAGTGTATGTGTGTGTGTGTGTGTGTGTGTGTGTGTATACGTACGTGCACACACAGTCTCCTGTCCGGACCAGTCGAGTGTGGACTGGCACACGCGGGCAGCACTGCCCTGAGTGTCTGAGTGTATGTGTGTGTGTGTGTGTGTGTGTGTGTGTGTGTGTGTGTGTGTATACGTACGTGCACACACAGTCTCCTGTCCGGACCAGTCGAGTGTGGACTGGCACACGCGGGCAGCACTGCCCTGAGTGTCTGAGTGTCTGAGTGTATGTGTGTGTGTGTGTGTGTGTGTGTGTGTGTATACGTACGTGCACACACAGTCTCCTGTCCGGACCAGTCGAGTGTGGGCTGGCACACGCGGGCAGCACTGCCCTGAGTGTCTGAGTGTATGTGTGTGTGTGTGTGTGTGTGTGTGTGTGTATACGTACGTGCACACACAGTCTCCTGTCCGGACCAGTCGAGTGTGGACTGGCACACGCGGGCAGCACTGCCCTGAGTGTCTGAGTGTATGTGTGTGTGTGTGTGTGTGTGTATACGTACGTGCACACACAGTCTCCTGTCCGGACCAGTCGAGTGTGGACTGGCACACGCGGGCAGCACTGCCCTGAGTGTCTGAGTGTATGTGTGTGTGTGTGTGTGTGTGTGTGTGTGTGTATACGTACGTGCACACACAGTCTCCTGTCCGGACCAGTCGAGTGTGGACTGGCACACGCGGGCAGCACTGCCCTGAGTGTCTGAGTGTATGTGTGTGTGTGTGTGTGTGTGTGTGTGTGTGTATACGTACGTGCACACACAGTCTCCTGTCCGGACCAGTCGAGTGTGGACTGGCACACGCGGGCAGCACTGCCCTGAGTGTCTGAGTGTATGTGTGTGTGTGTGTGTGTGTGTGTGTGTGTGTATACGTACGTGCACACACAGTCTCCTGTCCGGACCAGTCGAGTGTGGACTGGCACACGCGGGCAGCACTGCCCTGAGTGTCTGAGTGTATGTGTGTGTGTGTGTGTGTGTGTGTGTGTATACGTACGTGCACACACAGTCTCCTGTCCGGACCAGTCGAGTGTGGACTGGCACACGCGGGCAGCACTGCCCTGAGTGTCTGAGTGTGTGTGTGTGTGTGTGTGTGTGTGTGTGTGTGTGTGTGTGTGTGTATACGTACGTGCACACACAGTCTCCTGTCCGGACCAGTCGAGTGTGGACTGGCACACGCGGGCAGCACTGCCCTGAGTGTCTGAGTGTATGTGTGTGTGTGTGTGTGTGTGTGTATACGTACGTGCACACACAGTCTCCTGTCCGGACCAGTCGAGTGTGGACTGGCACACGCGGGCAGCACTGCCCTGAGTGTCTGAGTGTATGTGTGTGTGTGTGTGTGTGTGTGTGTGTGTGTGTGTGTATACGTACGTGCACACACAGTCTCCTGTCCGGACCAGTCGAGTGTGGACTGGCACACGCGGGCAGCACTGCCCTGTAGGTCATACCCTCCCAGGCATCGGAACTCACAGGTGGCCCCGTAGTTATCGCCCGCACTGTCACAGCGCATCCAGCCGTTATCAGGGACCGACAGAGGGGTACAGCGCTTCACTGACACACACACACACACACACACAGACACACACAAACACACATACAGCCCAACACACACAAAAAAGATGAGGGACATGAACATACAAAATTCACATAATTTTTAGTGCTTGTCAAATTTCTTGTGAAATGACACCTTGGGCCCTATCGTGCCGCGGTGCACTGTGCATTCGCGACATGCGCATGGTGTCATTACTATTCTGTGCCGGCGCATCGTTCATTTTTTCCGGCAAAAAATCACGTTGTCTAGATAGCAGATGACACTGCGCCGTCACGGGTGTGTCAGCGAAAAGAAGAGGTGTGGTCTGGCGCAAAGCGTGCCAGATGCTATTATAAGGACGCAAAAATTCAATCCACCAGTGACCAACAAAACCCTGGTCTGTCGTCAGTTGCGCATTGCTGAAAAGCTTTGGGATATGAAAGCGTGCACAATGTGCGCACACCCTGCTTCTCTCCCCTTCTCTCCCCTGCTTCTCCTCTTTTGTAAGTCGCTTTGGATAAAAGCGTCTGCTAAATGCCTAAATGTAAATGTAAATGTAAATGTCTCATCAGCAGGAGCACGCAGCAGGGCTTATACAAAAGTTTTTCATGTGGAGAAAAAAATGATGGAGTATGTTTTTGATTTTTTCTTTGCGTTGAAAGCTTTTGTTCCCCCGTCTTCTAACATCATTGTACCGCTTTCGGCACTGTTCGGATGTACTTTTTTTGCCAAAGGCGGAGGACACAACTGAGGATATTTCCTCCCATACTTCCTTGACCCGTGGAGGTTTGGGGGGATTCTTTCCATCCCCGAAGATAACCTGTTCACACGCTTTTACCTCACGCACTAGCAGATCGGTCTCCTCCATTGAAAAACGCTCCTGTCTTCCGGGTAAATTCGCCATCGTAATAGCAGCACACCATGGAAAATGCGCCGCTAGCTTTTAAAGGGAATGAGAGTATAAATCCTGATTGGTTAATTGTATGTTACGCCCAAAACATACCCATGACTAATGAAGTACTTTAAGAACAACCCTTTTGAACCATGCGCCTGGCGCAATGTTCGCTTTTCCCGCCGTCAAAATACCAAATTGTGTCGGGCACGCCCCCAAAGCAACTTGCGCGACAGACTTTAGACAATGCGCATATGATCGTGAAAATAGAGCCCCTTGAATTAGGTGTATCCACACAACAACACAATCTGAAATCACCATTTCTGTGTGTGTGTGTGTGTGTGTGTCCCTACCTCTGACTCTGATGTTGAAGCGGCAGGTGCCCTTGTTGCCTGCTCGGTCAAACACAGTGTATGAAAGCTTATGGTTCCCCTCAGGGAAGTAAGAACCGGGAGGTTTCCCCTTCAATTCGACACTGCAACACACACACACACACACACACACACAGTTTAATGCTATGACAGTGAGAGAAAGATGATTTTTGTGTGTGGTGGTTATGGTCTGTATGAGTGGTCTGCATGTGTATGTGTGTGTGTGTGTGTGTGTGTGTGTGTGTGTGTGTGTGTGTGTTTGTTTGTGTGTGTGTGTGTGTGTGTGGTGTGTATGTGAGTGTGTGGTCTGTGTGTGGTGTGTGTGTACTGACTCTGTGAGGATGCCGTCAGCAGTATCTTTCCCCTCCGGTGTATCCCAAGTGACTCTGATGGTGAGTTTGCCTGGTTCAGCTGTGCGGTCCTTTACACTGGGACACTTAATCACTGGGGGCTCCTCATCTGGGGGGGGAGAGAGAGGCAGCAGGTTGAGGTCGTGTTGGTGTGGGAGATAAAATACTAAACAGATACGGCTTTATTAAAAGGTTTCAGGTTTCAGAACCCACATTT
>PYXC01002288.1:210000-225000 GCA_015244755.2 Tenualosa ilisha | reverse complement strand
CTTCTCTCTTTCTCTCTGTTTTGTACACAGACAAACACCCCCCCCCCCACACACACACACACACACACTCTCTCTCTCTCTTGTTCTTTTTTTCTCACACACATACACAGAAAGATTTTGTTGCAGATGCACAGCTAAACACACACACCAAACACATGAAAAAAACACACAGGCATACACACACACACGCACACACACACACACACACACACATCGCTCAAGTTCTGTTTGAACAAATACACTTTCACAAGCACATGGATCGCATATAGACCTGCACATACATTCACCCTCACACACACACACACACACACACACACACACACACACCACACACACACACACACACACACACACACACACAAACACACTTTTTCCACTCCAAGTACCGGAGGGATGATGAGCCAGACCCATGGCATTCCTGTATTGGGGTTGGGGGTGAACTAGTGGTTCTGCTTGAGGATCTCATGGGCCAGGATGTATGGTGGTTTAGAGTCTAAAACACACACACACACACACACACACAAAAACACACACACAAATACGCACAGACTGAGCTAGATTCAGTGGTTTAAATCACTGCCATAGGACTTGTGGTTATTTTCCACAGAATGCCTGACTGTGTACTACTGTGCATTGAGAGAAAGATGTGTGTGTGTGTGTGTGTGTGTGTGTGTGTGTGTGTGTGTGTGTGTGTGTGTGTGCGCACGTGTGTGTGTGCGCGCGTGTGTGTGTGTATTCTTGGCTGCGTTTAACAGGACTGACACTTGTCAATAAAACATGAGAGTGATGACAGACATGACACAGCCTGAACCGGAGGCTATGATCAAGAAACACAGCTGAGCTGGAGACAGGATGAGACGATAACAGAAGTCCATCACCTGTGGTCTAGCACTGACATTCATACCTGGCAGATTCTCAAAAAAGTGTGTGTGTGTGTGTGTACGCGTGCATGTGTGTGTGAGAGACTCATAGCAACCCAAAGCCCAGTCCTTACTGTATGAGTTTGATTTATGTGGCTTGGGTGCATGTTACAGCTTGTGATTACACACAATGATATACTCGTGCGTGCACACACGCACACACACACACACACACACACACAGAACACAACAGACTCACACACACAGGTTTACATTCCTGAATTCCCTTTCTCACACACATTTTATAAACACAGATGCACACAAACACCCTCACACACGCACAAAACAGCCAGGAAGTGCAGGTGAGATAAAACATGCACACATGCACACACACACACACACTGGAAGACAGAGAGCCTACAGGCCAGTTGTAATCATACAATATGACTACTTGAGGATCTGTCCAAACAAGCACCTCAGGAGCTCCTCCATGAATCACCACAGGACTACATAACTCACAATCCCACAGCTATCCCATAATACTCCCACATCAGACACAGCAGATTACATTATTGTATCCCATATCAAACACAACAACCACATTATGTCAGCCCAAACCACTCCATTACATTGTGTGTGTGTTTGTCTTTCTTTCTTTCTTTCTTTCTATCTATCTATCTATCTATCTATCTATCTATCTATCTATCTATCTATCTATCTATCTATCTATCTATCTATCTCTCTCTAAATATTTCTCAAATTACAAATCATCATGCACACATGCTCAGCATGTCCATACACCATATGGAAACACACACACACACACATTCCTATCATCTATGTTAATGACATGGCTACTCTACACTTGAGCAAATAAGCGTTTCAACAAGATAAGCACACACAGGAAGTTTGGGAGTTTGCCTGAGCATGGGGATGTGTTTATTTGAGTGTGTGTCTGCTTTGTCTCAGCAGCGACGTCACAGTCTGTCAACTCCACAAGGACTCTGACCACAATCCTAGAACCACAATCTATTGGGAGAGCAAGGTGCACAAAGGGTTAAAGCACAGTTCTTGATGGTATCCACCAGAGCATGTCTCCTCTTGGATATTCCAGTGCAGTAATGACAGGCTTCAGACAGGGTCAGGTGAGGTCGCGCGCAGTCAGTAAATCACAGGAATAAGTAACAAACTGGCAGTACAGCCCAGCCCAATACAACACTGTCTGCACAGACTGGTAGGCAACAGCGCGGCTCAGGACTGATTTTTCCGATCTTTGCGCCTTCGCGCCTCTTCCAGTAAAGCGCTACAGTTTGCACTGCGGGCTTCCCAAGAGCCGCTCGTAAGAGACACACCACAGCGGCCGGCGGCACCTTCTGGCGCAGCACAGCATAGCAACAGACACACGCACACACACACCGACAGACAACGTGCGGAGCGGAGTGGAAAAGGAAGGACGCACACTCCACTGACGCACGCAGCTACTGAGTAAGCAGTCTGAGCCGCTGAGGGTCTTGAACTGTCATCTGATAAATATCTAAGCACGCAGGGGAGAAGTCGCCTTCATTGGTACCATATGCTCACACACTCCAAGAGCGAACACACTACTCCTGAAGGACCACAGAGCACAAAGACTTTCAGTATTGCTTCACAACTACTGACCCAATTTTTTTGTCCTCCGCTGGTGAATTCTGCGCTGCCAAATAGGTTATTTCTGACAGTCGCAGCGATGCTCTGCTACGCTGCATAACTTGTCAAAAACTTACATTTGCACTAGTTCCTATCGGTCAAGGCCGCTTTGACCCAGCGCCAGGTCAGTGTGTTGGCTTGTTTTGTCGGTGCGCTCTCTGTGCCAGCTGTTTCCCCTTCCCCTCTCCCCCTCGATCGTGCCCCCCTCCGTCCCCCTCTCTCTTCCCCCAGCCCCAAATCTGTCCACGTAAACAGGACTCACACAGACTCCGGATTGCACTGATCCAGGAAAACCAGCGCACAAACTGGTCCAAAAGTTTGGCATTTCTTCGACTTACTGGTAGAATAACTAAGCTTGTATAGGTACAAAAATCAATAGGTTTTAATAGGCTACCGGATTTCGCTTTGGTACGAGCGAGGCAGTGTGTATCTATAACCGAGCACGACAGAGGTTACAACCAAGTACGGGAGTTCTTACCTTCGTATCCGAAGCAGCACGAGAGCTGGAGTCCCAGGAGCACGCACACACACAGCCAGGTGTCCATGTTCAAAACTGCACGGGCTTTGAGTCCGAGACCTCCGGCACATTCCTCCTCCGCGAGGGCCCGCCTCCCCCAAAGAAACACGAGAGCCTTTCATCCCGCGCGGGCTCGGATACATCCTGGCGCGCGGTCTGTTTGGCATTGGAGGCAACTCTGTGGCTTCGCTTCGCTGCTTTATATTATGTAAATGTGTGTGTGTGTGTGTGTGTGTGTGTGTCGGCACCTTCTTCTCACATATCTCTCTCACTTCTCAAACAGACAAACACTCCTCTTGTCACCAGCGAGCGCACACACTCATACATTCACAAGGTCCCTTATACAGGTTTGTAAAGCATAAAGGCACTCTTGTCCACCCCCTCCACACACACAAACACACACACACACACACACATTAGCCACGACGGTGTTAATCTCTGCTTTCCTGTGTTGAGTGCTGGATCAGATGACTCTTGGCCACAGACTCAGCACTCTCACCTGTCGCTGCCCTTGGGCCTCTGCACCACATCAGGGCCTAAACTGGGCCAGGCCTGTGAGTCACACCCAGCCATCCCATCATTATTATGATTATGATCATTATTCACAGTGGTAGTACAAGTGGGCCTCTAGTGACTACAACAGAAGAGTTCCAGTGCAAAAGTCCATTTGCAATGAATTTACAGAAATATGTACATTTTATTAGCAGGACGCCTGCAATTGAATCGTTTAGGTTTGATTTGTTTTTACTCTGTATAATATTTAAATTACAGTCTGATAGAGATTCATTTTGCATCTGAACTCTTTATAGTACCTGCTGTACGTATGTAAGTATGGAAAGCTGTCGGCACAGTGGTAAGTTAAGTTCTGGGATCTGACACCCGTTGCCGTGGTGTTGGGAGTGTTCTAACACACACTGGGAGCTGACACCCGTTGCCGTGGTGCTGAGAGTGTTCTAACACACACTAAGAGCTGACACCCGTGCCGTGGCCTGGATGTGCTTGTGTGTGCTGTGCCTGTGATTTGTGGTGATGGAGTAGCGACACACGGTAGCTGACAAGTGGTAGCTGTCATGTTATGACTTACGAGTGTATCAAATGTGTGTGTCTGCATGTGTAAGTGTGTGTGTGTGTGAGAGTGTGTGTGTGTTTTAATAGCAGTCATCTGAACAGAGGGAAAATTCTGGTATGTGCTAATGATAGTCTGTATATCTCTAGGCTTGTCTGTGTGGCCGTGATGTGAATAAATGTGCTAGACAGACTAGCAGAGAGAGGGCGACCCAGAGAGACTAAGCTTTCTGTTCCATTCTATGAAATAGCACTGATCTGCTCACTATACTCCATTACACACGAGACAGACTGAGGCAGGAGGCCTTTCCTGCAGAGGTGGAACCTTGAAATGTCACACGAACATGAACACACTGAGACACGGAAAAAGCCTTCAGATCCCTCAGATGGGCTGGTGTAGGGTGTACTTATCTAACTTCAAAGACAGCGCTTTCACTGAGAGAGGCACATGAAAGGCCTCTGTGCCTCGGGATGACTACATGGGAACAAGAAAGGGACAGGTACTTGTGTGTGTGTATGTGGTGTGTGTGTGTGTGTGTGTGCATGACAGAGAGGGAGAGAGAGTGTGTGTGTGTAGGCGGATAGGTGGGGATGAGTGGGCAGTTTGACAAACTTTTCAGTGACTCATGAATATATGTGTCCTTAGTGTGTGTGTGTGTGTGTGTGTATGTTGAGTGAGTTTTAATGATAGGGTTTAGATTGAATATGTGGAATGAGTTACAAGGAGAAATAGCAGGTCGCCATCATCTGTTTTTAATTTACATTTATCCAGCATAACGGAACATTGGTTTTTGTACTTCAGTCCTTGTGTAATAAATAGACTCCCCTACAGAAAGCGCATTCATAAAGACCAAAGTCCACAACGCTTAGAGCGGCTGTCTGCTAGTCCACAGGGCCGTCGGAGAGAGAGAACACGGGCAGGGCCAGGGCACCAGGGGATGGGAGAGGAGTCAGAAACAACCAGACTTCTCTACACTTACTGTGCAACAGATTCAAACAGGCATTAGAACAGACACCTCTAAACTCACAACAGATTTCAACAGGCTTGAACTTAAACAGAAACTCAGCACAAAGTTATACAGCGGTGGTAACAGACACTTCTAAACTGTGCAAAAAGTTACAAAGGCATTAGGATCTGTAAAATTAGACATGTGCTGAAACAGAGCCAAAAACTCTAAAGATTATTAGAGAGGTGCTAAAGATGGCTACATTGCAGAACAGTTAGACGGGAGTTAAACGATACTACTCCGAATTAAGATATTTAGACAGAACAAATGGACGCAAACACAAGAGTGGTTTGTTTGTTAGCAGTTCAAACACGCTCCTTTCAACTCAAGGGACAGGAAAAGGGAGGTTAAACTAAAACTCTACACTGTGTACTAAATGATCTGAAAATCAGAAAGAAACATTCTTTGGTGTGCTTTACCTTTCATTTTTCAAGAAAAGATTTGACAAACCAAGGCACACTGGATTGTCTGATATCTCTGTCATCTCAGGCATGACACTGTTACCCTGCCTATTAGATATGCTTGATTATGAAAGAGTGTGTTTGTGTGTATGCAAGTGTGTGTGAATAGGTATATTTCAGATTGCGTGTGTTTGGGTATATTTGTGTGTGTGTGTGTGTGTGTAGGTATACACTATGTGTACATATTGTATCTTTCACTTGGCTAATGTGTGTTGCCATGAGTGCACTCAGTATACACTGTATATATGTAGATATATCTGTATGTGTGTGTGTGTGTGTGTGTCTATCTGAGGTCTAGGTACTGTGGTAAGACATCATTCCAGAAGCCCTCAGAGTCAGGGGCTCCATTAGCAGCTCTCTGTTTACCTTTTGGCCTACCTGTCTGTTTACCTGTTGGTTTACCTGTCTGTTTACCTGTTGGCCTACCTGTCTGTTTACCTGTTGGTTTACCTGTCTGCTTACCTGTTGGCCTACCTGTCTGCTTACCTGTCTGTTTACCTGCCTGCCTACCTGATGGAGCAGCTTTTGCTTTAGTCTTTCCTCTCTTAGGTCTCTCCTCCTCTTCCTCCTCGGATTCTTCTGACTCTTCCTCCTCTTCCTCTGATTCCTCTGTCTCTTCCTCCTCCTCTTCCTCCTCCTCCTCCTCCTCCTCATCTTCACTTTCGGATGATTTCCCTTTTGTGGGTTTCTTCTTGTCCTTCACAATTTGCTTTGGTTTCCCTCGCTCTTTAACAGTTTGCTTTAGTTTGACAACTTTCTCTTCCGATGACGACGACTCTTCCTCCTCCTCCTCTGCTGCTGATGATGATGATGACTCTTCCTCAGACTCCTCCTCACTCTCTTCACTGTCTTGGCTCTCATCTTTGCCTCCTTTCTGTGGCTTTTTCAGAGGTTTCTCTCTCTGCTTTTGACTCTTGGCTTTATCTCTCTGGGTTTGCTTGAGCTGCCCTTTAGATCTCTGTTTCACCTTCACGTCCTCCTCTTCTTCCTCTTCCTCAGATTCTTCCTCATCTTCGTCTTCGCTCTCGTTCTTGCGGATTTGTTTTGGTTTCTTTTCCTCTTTCTTGTGTTTCCCTTTCTGCTTCTGTTTCACTTGTTCTTTGATCTTCTGCTTAGGTTTAACTTCCTCTTCCTCCTCTCCTTCTGATTCTTCCTCCTCCTCCTCCTCTCCTGATTCTTCCTCGTCATCTTCACTCTCTTGTTCTACTTTCTTTTTCTTTTCTTCTTTCACTGGTTTTCTTTTCTGTTCTTTTCCTTTCATCCCCTTCTTGGCTATCTGTTTAGATTTACCCTCTTCCTCCTCCTCATCTGATTCCTCCTCTTCCTCTTCACTCTCTTTCTTTTCTTCTTTCTTTGCCTTCTTTTGTTCTTTCTTTTTCTGCTTGTGTTTCACCTGCTCCTGGTTTCTTTGTTTGGGTTTGACTTCTTTGTGATCTTCCTCCTCTTCCTCCCTCTCTTTCTCAGGTTTCTTCTGCTCCGTCTTTCTCAACTGCTGCTGCGTTGCCTTCCCTTGCTCTTTGGTTCTTGTCTTTACTTTCACCTGTTCTTCCTCCTCTTCCTCTTCCTCTCTCTCTACAGCCTTGTCTTTCTTTAGCCTCCTCTGCTCTCTGATGCTTCCTCTCATTCTGCTCTTCTCCCTCGCTTTGGCCTCCTCCTCCTCTTCCTCTTTTTCTTCTTCTCTATCCCTCCCCTCTGCCATTTCTCCTCCTCCTGCTTCAGACGACTCCTCTTCTCCCTCTGTCTGTCTGTTTCTCTCCTTCTCCATCCCTTGTTCCGATTCTCCTCCCTCCTCCTCTTTGCCCTCATTCTTTCTGTCTTGCTCTCTCTCTCCCTCACCTTCACTCTCTTCTTCCCTTGGCCCCTCCTCCTCACCTCCTTTCTCTTCGCTCTCCTCCTGTTGTTCTCTCTCTCCCTCCTGCTCTTCACTTTCTTTCTCTTCTTCCTGCTCTGTTCTTTCTTCCTCTTCCTCCTCTCCTTCCTCTACAGCAACCTTTTCTTCCTTCTCGCCCTCCTCTTCTTCTTCTTCTTCATTATTCTGCTCTTCTTCCTCTTCCTTCACTTCACTCTCTTCTTCTCCTTCCTCACCCTCTCCTTCTTCCTTCACTCTACTCTCACCTTCCTCCTCCTCCTCCTCCTCCCCTGCCTCCACTGCTTCTCTACCACTCTCTCCCTCATCTTCTTCCTCTCTCTCTCTACCACTCTCTCCCTCCTCTTCTTCCTCCCCCCTCTTTTTCTTCACCGTCCTCTTCTCCCCCTTCTTCTCCTACTTGTTCTCCTCCACTCTCCTCCTCTTCCTCTTTCTCTCCCCCCTCCTCTTCCCCCTCTTCCTTCTGGGAGGACTCTACCACACTTTCTTTCTCCTCTGTCTGCTCCTCTTCCTCCTCCTCCTGTTGTGATCCCTTGCTCACTTTCTCCTCCTCTTCCTCCTGCTCAGCCTTGCTTTCCTCCTCTTCTTCATTTTCTCCCTCTTCCTCTTCACCTTCTTTCTCTGCCTCACTTGCTTCTTCACTTTCCTTCTCTTCCCTGCTATCCATCACTCTGCTCTCACTCTCCCCACTCTCTCTCTCTCTGCTCCCACTCTCCCCACTCTCTTTCTCCTCCCCAACTCCACTCTCTTGCTCCTCCTCCTCTCCCTCCACTGCTTCACCACCCTCTTCCTCCCCCTCTTTCTCTCCTTCATTCTCTCCACTCTCCTTCTCTCCTCTCTCACTCTCACCTTCCTCTTGCACCTCCTCATCCCCTTCTCCAACCACAGTGCCCTCCTCCTCCTCCTCTTCCACTTCCTCAACTGCTCCTTCCTCCCCTGCTTCTTCCTGACCCTCCTCTTCCTCGCCGAGACTTAAGCTCCAGTCTTCACTCTCCTCCTTCTCATTCCTGTTTTCCTGTCCTCTTACGTTCTGTCCATCATCTTTGAGCACAGACTCCCTTCCTGATTCAGTCTCTCCGTTCTGATTGGTGCTTTGCTCCATTGCTTCCTGGTCACTGATGATACCTGATTGGTCCTTCGGGGTTGATGTCCTGTCTGAGGCGGCCTCTTGCAGTAGTGCTGCACCTGCCACAGCAGAAACTACATTTCCCACAATCCCACTGGATGAACCACCCACCTCTGTCTTAGCAGGGTTTTTTGTCACAAGCTCTTTGGGACCCTTATGATCCTTCCTTCCAGTTGCGGACCTCCGTCCTGATCTTGATGGGCTATTGGTTGGGGTGTCCCATGGACTAGATGATGATTGGCTGTTCACTTTCACTGGAGAGGAAATCTTGATTGCTGATTGGCTGCCAGTATTTGCAGTCCATTGAGCAGTTTGACCTTGGCCTGACTTTGGAATCTTTAGTGCTGGTTGCCTTTTAGATGGGGTGGACCATGGGCTAGACAGCAACTGGCTATAGTCGGGGGTAGACCTGTTGCTGGATGGTGATTGGGTCCTTGCCTTGGCCCTCTTTGTCACTGATTGGCTCGCTTCTGCCCTGGATGGTGACTGGGTCACTGCCTGGGAAATCTGTAGAGATGAGTCTGCGATCTGCTTGTCCTTCAGTAGAGCAGCGTGTTTGTCTAAGATCCTTTCTTCATCACCTGATCGATCCTCATCTTCTGACACACTCTTTTGAGAAACATCTTGAAGCATACTCTCATCTTTGTCAGACGAGATACTTGCTTCCGTCGAAACTTTGTCAGGAGTAGCTTCTACATCAGACTGAACTTTGGAAGGGCTTCTCTTGGCATCCTTCTCCTTCCCAGAGGAGGATTTGATCCTTTGACCTTCTTCTGAGCTTGATCTGACCTCCAGGCCTTGCTGTGGGGATTTCCATTCCTCACCTTTTCCTCTACCTGTGACAGACCTCACCTCTGAGTCAGTCTCTTTAACTTTCGATGGGCTAGACTTGACCTTCAGTGGGATAGATTTGACCTCAGCTGTTGCTTGTGATTTCTGCTCTGCAGTCCTCTTCTGGATTGACTCTCTCTTAGAGCTAGTCTTCTCTGGGGGCTCTGTGTCCATCACTGTCACGTAAACAACATCCTGCTGCTTTCTGGTCAGCTCCTCTGTGGCAGGGCCAGGTCTGACATCTCCCCTCCACTGGATGGCCTCTGCTAAAGAGAGAGAGAGAGAGAGAGAGAGAGAGAGAGAGAAAAGGGAGAGAGAGAGAGAAAGAGAGAGAGTGAGTGCAGAGAGTGAAACATAAAGTCAAAATGTGTGGTTCATGGTTTTAAGGCCCCAACATTAACCAAAGTTTCACATACAATAACTCACCTGCACAGGTGACTCAGCGGTGCCCGATTCCTGTCTCTTGGCCACAGGTGTGACAGCCATCCTACCTATAAGCAAGGAAATGTGGGAAACTTGACCAGGTTAATTGTCTATGTAGCCAAGTTCAGAGGAAAATACCAGAGCACTTCAACCCCTAGCCCTCTCACCCGAGGTCACAGAATTCTGTCGGTAAGGAAACAAAAGAGAAAACTTGATACAATATAGATTGATTGGCGACAGCTAACGCTAACTTGATACAATATAGATTGAGTAGCGACGGCTAATGCTAACTTGATACAATATAAATTGAGCAGCGATGGCTAACGCTAACTGAGAGGGGTAAATGAAAGGCAAATGAAACTAAAAGTGAGTTTCATTCTGTGACCTTAAACAACAGTAGCCAGGCTAGCGGCGCCTAATGCTTCTGCTCAGTTTCATTTAGCTCTGTAACTGTGTCAGGGAGCTAGCTGTAGGCTTAGGTTCACTCCGTCTCTGAGCTGGGATGGGCCAATGAACAGAGGGAGGGCTGAAAGCGCTAACTTTGAATTCAAATGATGCGTTCCAGTGTATAACATACGTTGTTACCACCAAACAGTAGCGATTAGTTGAAGCAGAAAGTATCCGCCCACCACGGAACAAACACATGCCAGTTGCCAGGGTTCAGACGCTTTGCACAAAGTAAAACAATATGAAAGCGGCTGATGTATCAGGCTAAAACAATAGGGCTATGGGATAAAATGTCCCTTTAAGTGTGTAGATTGACCCATTAGTATGATATCCATTTAAGTGCGTACAGACCTACTGGTATACTATCCCTTTAAGTCAGTGTACAGACCTACTGGAGATGATATCCCTTTAAGTGCGTGTATAGACCTACTAGTCTGTGTTTTTGAGATGACGGCCTTGCGTTTGGGGGTGTCTGTGGGCAGGACATCAGAGGGCCCGGTAGGGGTGCGCTTGAGGGGGCTTTTAGGGGGACCTTTGGTTGACCCCTCGTCCTCTGTGCCAGTGGGGTGGATAGGGGTAAGGGAGACAAAGCCTTCACATGACCCCTCCTGAAACATGCACATATGTATGCACACACACATACACACACACACACACACACACACATTAGACCCTGCCCAAAATACTACATACAGTACGTACAGCAGACAAGGATATGCAAGGAATGGTGCTTTACTCTACTCTACTCTTTACTCTACTCTACTCTACTCTACTTTACTCTACTCTTTACTCTACTCTACTCTTTACTCTATTCTACTCTACTTTACTCTACTCTTTCCTCTACTCTACTCTTTACTCTACTCTACTCTACTCTACTCTACTCTTTACTCTACTCTACTCTACTCTTTACTCCACTCTACTCTTTACTCTACTCTACTCTTTACTCTACTCTACTCTACTCTACTCTACTCTTTACTCTACTCTACTCTACTCTTTACTCTACTCTACTCCCTGCTCTGATGACGTATCACTCATCTGGACAACATGGTGCTTACAAGCTTTTGTCATATCAGTGATTGATGTATATTTGATAACCAAACTAAACAGAGCCATGCTCTGATTGGCTAGTCTCACCCTCTGCCTGCGTCTGGCTCTCGCTGATAGGCTACTGTGTAGAGAGGCGGGCTGAAAGTTGGTAATTGTGATGGGATTGGCGGAGATGTCAGGGGGTGGTCCCAGCAGGAGCGTAGAGACAGCCGGTTCCAGGTAAGGGGGTGTGACCTCATCCTGGTCCACACACACCTCCATCTCTTGAGACCGTGGGCAAGCAAACACCAGCATGTGACTGCCCCCGCACACCACCTACACACAATATACACACACACACACAGACATATTATTACACACACATCTCCATCTCCTGAGAGCAAACAAACACCAGCATGTGACAGCCTCCTCCACCCCAAGCATACACACACACACACACACACACACACAGACATATTATTACACACACACAAACACAGACATATTACACACACACATTTCCATCTCCTGAGAGCGAGAAAACACTGCCCCCACTCTGTGACTGCCCCCACATACCAACTACAACACACACACATATAGAAGATATATTACACACACACACATACACACACACACACACACACACACACACACACATCCATACTCTCACACACATTGATATAGTCCACAGATAAACACACACTTAATGGAAAGAAACAGGGATGTCAATCTGACCCAGCTGACACATGATACTCACATTCTCATTGCAATAAAGAGGGTAGTCTGCTGTGTGTGTGTGTGTGTGTGTGTGTGTGTGTGCTTATATGTCAACTCACTGTTTCCACACAGAAGTTGAGAAAGCGTTGGCAGAGCGTTGGGTTGAACTGGTTGGCAAAGTTCTCATCTCCAAGGCCTAGTTTCCCATGACGACCGTCTCCAAATGTATAGAGAAGGCCACCGTCTGAAAACAGGAGAAATAACTTAGTCTGTGTGTGTGAGCGTGTGTGACTTTAAATTGAAGTCTGTGTATCTGGATGTATGTGCGTATAGTGCATAGTGAGCGTGTGGGAGACATAGAGGTGTGTATATATACGTGTATGTGTAAGAGTGTATGTGTGTATCTTGCCTGTAACAATGGCAGAGTGGTTGTCTCCACAGGTGACGTGTGTGATCACACCCCTTCCTGTGTGATTGACAGCTGTGGGAAGGTCAACCTGAAATACGAACGTCCCTAAACCCAACTGACCGCACTCCCCGCGACCGAATGAGTACAGACACCCCTCTGATGGAGAGAGAGAGAGAGAAACAACAGATAATAACAGCTAGACAGGGAAGCCTATAATATGTATTTATGCTACTTTTATGCACTGAAGCCAGTCAGGAACACTAATAATGCATGAAGTAATTAGCATGCAGTAAAGGACTATAGACGCTCATACTGCTCATATATACTACAGGAGGGAACAATAACACAATACAGTAACACAATACAATAACACAACACAGAAACACAATACAACAACACAATACAATAATGACAATACAATAACACCACACAATAACACAACACAATAATAACAATACGATAACACAATACAATAACACAACACAACACAATAACACAATACAATAACAACAATCACTTTGGGCCTTTTCATACACAGGCCATAGCTCTGCCCCCAGGAATGAGTCTATGCACATATAGCATTGTGTTTTAGCCCCAGGAATGAGTCTATACAGATACAGCATTGTGTTTTAGCCCCAGGAATGAGTCTATGCACATATAGCATTGTGTTTTAGCCCCAGGAATGAGTCTATGCAGATACAGCATTGTGTTTTAGCCCCAGGAATGAGTCTATGCACATATAGCATTGTGTTTTAGCCCCAGGAATGAGTCTATGCAGATACAGCATTGTGTTTTAGCCAGAGGAATGAGTCTATACAGATACAGCATTGTGTTTTAGCCCCAGGAATGAGTCTATGCAGATACAGCATTGTGTTTTAGCCCAGGAATGAGTCTATGCAGATACAGCATTGTGTTGTAGCCCAGGAATGAGTCTATGCAGATACAGCATTGTGTTTTAGCCCCAGGAATGAGTCTATGCAGATACAGCATTGTGTTTTAGCCCCAGGAATGAGTCTATGCAGATACAGCATTGTGTTTTAGCCCCAGGAATGAGTCTATCACATATATCATTGTGTTTTAGCCCAGGAATGAGTCTATGCACATATCATTGTGTTTAGCCCAGGAATGAGTCTATGCACATATAGCATTGTGTTTTAGCCCCAGGAATGAGTCTATGCACATATATCATTGTGTTTTAGCCCCAGGAATGAGTCTATGCAGATACAGCATTGTGTTTTAGCCCCAGGAATGAGTCTATGCACATATATCATTGTGTTTTAGCCCCAGGAATGAGTCTATGCACATATAGCATTGTGTTTTAGCCCCCGGAACAAGTCTATGCAGATAGAGCATTGTGTTTTGTTTTCAAAGTGGCAAAGGGGGGGGTGCGAACAGACTGAGACTGTTTATGGAATGCTACTTGGACTGCCCGTAAGAAAGGCTGCTATTGTCTGATCCACACACACGCTATCCTTGCACAGATCAGATTGTTTATTCTGAACAGCTGTTCACTAGGCCCTGGAGGAGTACACTCCTTTCAACATTGCTTCAGAGAGACGGAGGGAGGAACGGGTCCATCTCAGCCATCTCCCTGGCACTGAGCTCTGACCCACTCAGAGAGTGACGCAGTTTGTGTGTGTGTGTGTGTGTGCGTGCGTGTGTGTGTGTGTGTGTGCGTGTGTGTGTGCTGTGTTCTGACCCACTCAGAGAGAGACACACAATGTCTAGGTCAGATCCGCTCCGAGTAGGGTATGCTGGTGGACACTTGCAAATCTGTGTGTGTGTGTGTGTGAGAAGAGACATTGAGACACTGGGGAATGTATTTAGTTCAATATAAAAATTACATGCCCAAATGTCTAATTATTTCTCCATCTTATAATTTGTAAATCAGTGGGTTATGTTTATCTAATCAGGGGGATATGTTCATCAAATCAGTTGATCATGTTTGTCTTCTCTGTCACACGCAAAAGAAAAAATGTCCTCCCTGTTACATGTCCATTGGGCGTTAGAGTGATTCACTTGGACCAACACTGGACCATATATACACACCAACACTGGACCATACAGACACACCAACACTGGACCATAATGTATATACACACCAACACTGGACCATATATACACACCAACACTGGACCATATATACACACCAACACTGGACCACACTGTATATACACACCAACACTGGACCACACTATATATACACACCAACACTGGACCACACTGTATATACACACCAACACTGGACCACACTATATATACACACCAACACTGGACCATATATACACACCAACACTGGACCACACTGTATATACACACCAACACTGGACCACACATACACACCAACACTGGACCATATATACACACCAACACTGGACCACACTGTATATACACACCAACACTGGACCATATATACACACCAACACTGGACCATACTGTATATACACACCAACACTGGACCATATATACACACCAACACTGAACCATACTGTATATACACACCAACACTGGACTATATATACACACCAACACTGGACCACACTGTATATACACACCAA
>PYXC01002288.1:157500-202500 GCA_015244755.2 Tenualosa ilisha | reverse complement strand
AAGAAGAGAGATGGAGGGAAGAGGGAGTGAATGTGTGTATGTGTGTGTGTGTGTGTGTGTGTGTGAGAGACCTTTTACACTTGTAGGTTTACTCAAAGCTCCTGGCGTCTCCAAGCCCAGCTGACCACTGGAGTTGCTGCCAAACACATAGAGGCGGCCCTGTGCTACAGAGGCAACCAGAGAGAGAGAGAGTGAGACGGAGGTTTATTAAGAGTGGGCGAGACCAGGGGTGATGTTGCCAGACCGTGTCACTCACTGAACAAAGCTGCTCCAATGCTGTTTCCCAATGCTGTCAGCCCAACATTTCCCAACACTGGAATTATCCAATCTGAACACTTGGTGCTAATGTGATTGCCTAGCAACCACACAGCATCCTCATCACCTTAGTGAAGACACCATGGAGACTGGGGGAATCTTCAAGCATTCCTCAAACATTACATCCAAGAATCCCCACTATAATTACAATTTCCTCCTGACTCCCTTTATCTACTCAAATGGTTTTAATTGATATGTGCCGGCCTATTTTTGACATCATTAATCAATAAAAAATAATTAATCAATGCATTCCTTAATAAAGACAGACTCAAAAAAGGCGAATTATCCTCTTGTACCTCACGCCCTGCCTGTCATGTCCCTATTCCCCACTAGAGGGCCCCACTCCTCACTAGGCCTTAGAGTGAGCACTGTGACAGAGGCAGAGATGGGGTGTGAGTGAGTGTAATTCTCCTGTGCACTCATGATGAAGAGCAGGAGTGGGGTGTGAGGAGTGTAATTCTCTGTGCACTCATGATGAAGAGCAGCAGTGGGGTGTGAGAGAGTGTAATTCTCCTGTGCACTCATGATGAAGAGCAGGAGTGGGGTGTGAGAGAGTGTAATTCTCCTGTGCACTCATGATGAAGAGCAGCAGTGGGGTGTGAGAGAGTGTAATTCTCCTGTGCACTCATGATGAAGAGCAGGAGTGGGGTGTGAGAGAGTGTAATTCTCCTGTGCACTCATGATGAAGAGCAGGAGTGGGGTGTGAGAGAGTGTAATTCTCCTGTGCACTCATGATGAAGAGCAGGAGTGGGGTGTGAGAGAGTGTAATTCTCCTGTGCACTCATGATGAAGAGCAGGAGTGGGGTGTGAGAGAGTGTAATTCTCCTGTGCACTCATGATGAAGAGCAGTCTCAAGTGAAAGAGCAGCTGCGTTTTGGACGGAAACCTGCATTTCTGTATTTTTTCCTTTCTTTTTTTAAGGGGACACATGAAAGAGAGCAGAGGGCCACAGTTTGACCATCCCTGATGTGAAGTATGCAGGGAGTAAATCTTGATGCTGTTTATTCTGATGACTAATGATGTACCAGTGAAACCACTTTGACACAGAGAGCAGCAGGATCCACAGTGTGTCTGAATCCTAATGTCCTCTAAGCCCTAATATACGCCCTAAACCCTAAAAGAGTGTACTCACTTGAATCTGCTTCATGGTTGGCTAATTCAGTTAAGTCTTTGAGGGTTCAAGGCTAAGGGATTGAGGGGGATAATGGTTTTTAGCCTAAGGATGTGTGAACACGGATGAGGCTGAGAGAGGCAGGGAAAGAAGTGATGTAATTCGCCTACCCGTTACGAGGGCGGAGTGGGCGTCGCCACAGGAGATGCGCGCAGGAACATCACTCTTTAGCCAGAAGCGGCTGGGAACATTTTCTCTTAACTTACTCTTTCCAAAGGTGAACACTGCCCCAGAATCTGTCAACACACACACACACACACAGAGAGAGAGAGAGAGAGAGAGAGAGAAGTACAAACACATCATATTGTACAGTATTGTACTGTACAAAAACATTTAGTATGTCTGCCTTGCAACCCTAATTCCAGGGTTCTGAAATTTAAGAGAACTTGGTACTGTCTGTCTAACTTGGACAGCAGTGTCAGACAACAGCTCTGCTACTAGATACACTTCTAAATGCCACAAAACAGGGGACAGTGTTTAGTCAAGCGGGTTTAAGTGGGTTTTAGGTATCACCATCAGCGCACACACACTTACCAGCACACCATTGAACACTTTCACACACATACATGTACACAAACACACATCTCCTCAGACATGCACACACACACACACACACACACACACACACACCAGTTTCTCTATTGTTTGACAATGTTGAATGCATAAATACTTGCCATATTGTACCTCATTGCACTTTGCATGTAAATTTGCTCTGCTTTGACAATTCAAAAATGTTTGTCATGCCATAAAGCTCAATTGAATTGAACTGAAAGAGCGAGAGAAAAAAATGTTTACATTCATGCACAGAATTCTTATGCATGCAGGAAGCACTGCCACACACACACACACACACACACACACATACACACAACGTGGGAAAGCTATTAAGAGCAGCACAAATCCTTAACCCTGGCTGTGCCTCCTCTAAATAGCTCTTGCATTTAATAGTATTGGTCAGCATTAGCAAGTCTCTCACTTAAGCCTGTGTAAGCAGCAGCCGTCACTATGAGTGGCAGACAACTATCATGACGTTATCTGTCTGCGATTTAAACGCTTTTTAATTGTCTCTTACCCGGTATGCTGATCTCCGCCCCGCCGGTCATCACTCCCACGCTCTACGACCCAGCTCTCGGCGAGGCGATGACATTCCTCAGCCCGTGGACAGACCCTTGCCGCTCTGTGGCTTTCCGCATTCAAAAAAAGCCGGTCAGGAAGACAGCATACACCGTAGGAGACAGCAAGGTGAACCGGAAGTACACAATGCTGGTTTCTGGGGCAACCTGATGGCAACGGGTCAGGAAACGCCCACGTCAAATACAATATTCATGAGTCTCGAGCTCTTTTTTACCTTTTCAAAAGATAAAAGAAATATTCCTTCCAACTCATCAAGCACCATTATCCAACAACGTCATACTTCCGTCTTCAAACAACACTCTTCAAGTTAAATATAGTTTTACAGTTTTACTAAATTATCGGACACGAAGAAACTGCATGCTCAAGGCTTGCACACTTCATCGTGGCAGAAATGCTATATTATAACAAGATGCAACGTAATGGATTTTTTTTAAAATAATAGCAGTATCTTTGTGAAAGTTAAATTGACGTTTATTTTGGCGTTAGGTTTTATATTTATCACACATGTTTGCTCCATGTAAATGACTTTTTTCACACTCTTCCCCCGATTCTCCTGTCACGCCCACTTTGACAACTGTAGGCATCATGCTGACAGGACACACACGCGCGTGCCTGTGGAGTGGCAGCTGGCTGGGTGTGCTCGTGGATAGAGTTGCGTCAGATACATTTTAATAGGGGTTTCGTCTTCACTCAAAACTCTAGATCTTCATTAGAAACATATATGTCACCATGTTCGCCCTCAGAAAGTCTCTTGCGTCCAGTCTAACAACGTTTCGCTTGTCGAGAAACTTTAGGTAAGACGTAAACCGTGAGAGAATTCCCCTCATAACGGTCCGGGAGAATGAATGAAAGCGAACTGGGGTTGCGGTTACGTTACCACGGGAGCTAAATTAGGAGATGGGCTGTAAGACAACTCTTGGTCAGCGTGCATTCCTCCTTGCTTGCTTACAGACATGAAGCCGTGGTCTACTAACCCATATTAGCACAATCAATTAATAAAGTTTTGGTTGGAGTGGAGAGGAAATGCAGGGTTATCATCATGGTTTTTTTTCTACAGTGCGACAGTGGCTTCTCAGAATGCCGTGAATCTGAAGGACCGCAACTTTCTCACGCTCAAAGATTTTACCCCGGACGAGATCAAACACATTCTTTGGGTCTCCGCGGACTTGAAGAAGAGGATCAAGCATGAGGGACAGGTAGTCTTACACGCACACACACACACACAGACCCAACTGAAATTATGATTCTCTGCCTGCTACCAAATTCATACCAAGAGGTTGTGCACAGGGTCAGCACTGGGAGCTAGTAATGTTAGCAAGTGGTATGCATGGCTAGGTTGGGCTGTAAAGTAACGATACATTCTACTATAATATTTGTACTGTCCTATACAAGCCAGTAAGATTGTCTGTCATCTGTGTTTGTCCAGTTCCTTCCTCTTCTGCAAGGGAAATCCATTGCTATGATTTTTGAGAAGAGAAGTACGAGGACCCGCATGTCTACTGAGACAGGTGCCACACATGCGCGCGCACACACACACACACACACACACACACAGGAAAAGTGCGAAGACTAACTGAGGCTAATTTAAGTAGCCTAACATTGTCTAATTTAGTACCATGGACAAGGCCATAGCGGCCATCACTGATGATGAGACTCACATGCTAATGCTGCCACTCCAAGCTACACACTATCAACTCATGCAAGGCATCTTCAGTGTCGCATACTCACACAAGTATGAAAAAATCTGTGGGGGTCAGATCACATACACACACGCACACTGGACAATGTTCTGTTGAGTTGTGTGCCATCACACTGTTTACAGGTATGCAATGGAAACTGACAGTGGACACACACACACACACACTAGTGAGGGCAGGCTGTACACATGCTTCAAACTCCACTCACACAAATGAACTGCTGAGCAAGCGTTTGTCTTTCTCTCTTTATCCTCTCTTTTCTCTCTCTCACTCTCCCCCCCCCCCCCCCCCACACACACACACACACACTCTGTTTCTCTTTCCCTGCTCTGCTCCCCCTTTCTCTCTCTCTCTCTCCGCCTGTCGTTCTCTCTTTCCTGCTCTTTTTGCTCTCCTCCCCCTCTCTTTCTCTCTCCAACCACCCCCCCCTTTCCTTTTGTCTCTCTCTCACACCTCCCCTCTCTTTCTCTCATCCCCTATCTCTCTCTCTCTTTCTCCCTCTCTCCTCCCTCTCTCCTGTGGTGCAGGTTTCTCTCTGCTGGGCGGGCATCCCTGCTTCCTCACACCTCAAGACATTCACCTCGGGGTCAACGAGAGCACCAAGGACACAGCCAGGTCACACACACACACACACACAGACACGGACAGGAATACACACACATGCACATGTCATGTATGTATTTATCTGTGTGTGTGTACTGCAGGGTCCTGGCTGGCTTTGCTGATGTGGTGCTGGCTCGAGTCTACAGTCATTCCACTCTAGAGGAACTGGCCAATGAGGCGCCAGTCCCCATCATCAATGGCCTATCAGATCTCTACCACCCTATACAGATACTCGCAGACCTGCTGACCTTACAGGTACACACACATACACTTCCACTACCCCATACAGATACTCGCAGAGTTGTTGACCTTACAGGTACACACACACACACACACTGTTAGGCGCTCACCAAAACACATGCGCTTCGAACTCATGCCGGGGGATTCCTGGTCTGAGTAAGCCCCGATGTAGTTCAAGGTTTTGTTTTTAAAACAGACAAAGTCCTGAAAAGATAACTCCAACTCCAAAGCAAAAATGGAAAGAAAGTATCCTTGTGTAACCAAGACTGCTCTCCAGTGGCTATGGAAACCAGGCGTTCGCACCAATAGTCCCAATCAGCCTCAGGTGCACTGCTTCACATGACTCTTCCCCTCTGGGTCTTCCACCTGTGGGCTTATATACTGATGCACAACAGGCAAACCAGCGCCCCCAGGTGTATGGAGTATGAACGTCAAAAGTGTGCTATCTAAAGTAATGCACCCACCTTCTAACAGACACACACACTTCCACTACCCCATACAGATACTCACAGACTTGTTGACCTTACAGGTACACACACACACAGACACACACACACACACTTCACTACCCCATACAGATACTCGCAGACCTGCTGACCTTACAGGTACACACACACACTTCCACTACACCATACAGATACTCGCAGACTTGTTGACCTTACAGGTGCACACACACACACACACACACACACACACTTCCACTACCCCATACAGATACTCGCAGACTTGTTGACTCTTACAGGTACACACACACACAGACACACCACACACTTCACTACCCCATACAGATACTCGCAGACCTGCTGACCTTACAGGTACACACACACACCACACATACAGAACCGGACTTGTGACACAGGGCACACACACACACACACACTTCCACTACCCCATACAGATACTCGCAGACTTGTTGACCTTACAGGTACACACACACACAGACACACACACTTCCACTACCCATACAGATACTCGCAGACTGCTGACCTACAGGTACACACACACACACACACACACACACACTTCACTACCCCATACAGATACTCGCAGACTTGTTGACCTTACAGGTACACACACACAGACACACACACTTCCACTACCCCATACAGATACTCGCAGACCTGCTGACCTTACAGGTACACACACACACACTTCCATTACACCATACAGATACTTGCAGACCTGCTGACCTTACAGGTACACACACACACAGACACACATGCACAAACACTTCACTACCCCATACAGGTACTTGCAAACCGGCAGACCTTACAGGTACACACATACACACACCTCCACTACCCGATGCAGATTGGCAGACCTTCTGACCTTATAGGTACACACACACATACACACACCTCCACTACCCCATGCACATACTTGCTGCTGATTGCTGACATTACAGGTACACCCACACACACACACAC
Source organism: Tenualosa ilisha (assembly GCA_015244755.2). Classification (NCBI taxonomy): domain Eukaryota; kingdom Metazoa; phylum Chordata; class Actinopteri; order Clupeiformes; family Clupeidae; genus Tenualosa; species Tenualosa ilisha. The sequence goes on along the minus strand of PYXC01002288.1, from coordinate 195,913 downwards.
ACACACACACCTCTTGAACTTCAACAGCATATAAGTAGCAAAACATTTATGGATAAACACCATCACTTAACTCTGTTGCTACATTCTGTGTGTGTGTGCGTGTGTGTGTGTTCCTGATTTTTTCAGGAACACTATGGCTCCTTGTCAGGGATGACGGTAACGTGGATTGGTGATGGGAACAATGTGCTGCACTCCCTCATGATGTCATTGGCCAAACTAAATGTCAATCTGAGAGTGGCCACACCCAAGGTCCGCCTCCATCATGAACTTTGTTTGATGAAAACATTTTTAAAAAAATATATATATCCAAGAATTGTGTGTGTTTATGTGTGTGTTAATGTATGTGTGTCTGTGTCAATCGGTGTGTGTTTATGTGTTTGTGTGTGTGTGTTTGTTTGTGTGTATGTGTGAGTCTGTGTGAATGTGTCTTTGTCTGTGTGTGTGTGTGTGTGTGTGTGTGTGCATTAACTCATCTATTGGTGTTTTTAGGGTTATGAGCCTGATGGTAGAGTCCTTACAGAGGCACAGAGGCTTGCTAAACAGGTAAGATGTGTGTGTGTGTGTGTGTGTGTGTGTGTTTGTGAATATGTATGCATATGTATGTCTATGTATGTCTTAGTGCAATGTATGGATGTGTACAGTGGTGGAAAGTAACGAAGTACAGATACTTCGTTACAGTACTGAAGTACATTTTTCACCTATCTGTACTTTACTTGAGTAGAAATAATTATGAATACTTTTGCTTCACTACATTTTGCAGCTCTTATCTGTGCTTTTACTCCACTACATTTCTAAAATGCATCCTGTTACATTTTATTACTCTTTCACCTTTGTACTGAAATAGCCTAGGCTGCCTGAGTGGCTCAAAGTTTAAACCAATCAGATACATTGTTTGTGTGAAGCCAATTGCAACATTGAGGCTCCCATTCAGCCCAGTGGGTGACGTATGAAATGTTTTGCTATGTTTTGTCATCTTGAACTCGAAGCACTCTTGTCTGTGCTAGAGTGCCTTTTTTTGGGCTTAGCACCACCATTGTTAGCGGTCATGCTTGCTAATTACAGCTTGCTACCTGCTAGATCAGTTAGCATCTTTTTATGGACGAAGCTCCTTACCTGATGTGTTTATCCAGTGTGACTATCCTGTGTGACTATCCTGTGTGACTATCTCATGTGAATAAGTAGTCCAGTTGTTGCTGCAAGACATGCTGCTCCTCTCGTATGAATTTGTGGCCCAGTTTGACTAGCGATATCTGAGCCTAATGTCAATACTGCTGTCAAAAGTTATGAGGATGAGATGGAGAATTTGGAAGTGATGGGGTAGCCCATGGTATGAGCCATGATCTCTTTGACCAGCCTATCTTGTAAGGAGATGGACAGATCTCCTTGTTTTTGTTTGTTTTTCTGGTCAGCCTAGTAAAATATCTGAATCAGATTTAGTGGACGTTTTGTCTTGTGGACGTTTTGGTTATGAGCATTTCCGTGGAAAATGAGTTTTGTGCCGTTTCATACGGGAGCAAATTCTATATTGTAATATAGACCATTAAGAGACAACATATTGAACCAGTACTTTGACGTTTAGTACTTCAAGTGCATTCAAAAGTAGGATTGTTGATGTAGTTCTACTTTTACTTAAGTATATATTTTGTTGGTTACTTGCACTTATACTTAAGTACTGAGTTCCAGTACTTCTTCTGGATGTGTGTGCATGTATGTATGTATGTATGTATGTATGTGCAGTTTGTATTTACTGTATGTAAATGTGTATACTGTATATATGTGTATGTCTACACACTGAACTGTATACATGTGTATGGGTATAGATGTACAGTGTATGTGCATGTGTCTGTGCCCTTCAACAAACTGAAAATTCACATTCGCAGATTCAGAAATAATTAAAAGAATGCCTATAGACTCTCAGTCTGACACCACATCCTGTGTGTGACATCCTTTACTTCCTCTATCATCCAGCATGGCACAGAGCTGTTCTTGACCTCTGACCCCATGGAGGCGGCACGTGGCTCCAACGTGCTGGTGACGGACACCTGGGTCAGTATGGGCCAGGAGGAGGAGAAGAAACAACGCCTTCGCGATTTCCATGGCTACCAGATCACCATGGAGGTACAGAGCCACGTATCCTTGTGCGGTGGTGATCAGTGCTCCATCACTGCGCTTGTTAGGCTCAGTTGACTAGTTATGTTTCATAGAAAGAGAGAGAGAGAGAAAATAGGAGAAAGACATAGAGAGAGGAAGAGAAAAGGAGAGGGAGAGATGGAGAGAGAGAGAGAGATGCAAGCCCTGTGCCATCTTTGGCTGTGGTTATGCTGTTTCATCATGTTTTGCTTCTCTTGTTGTGGTTTACTATTGGTCACTAAGTAGATGTGTCCGTAAGTATTCTTTCCCCCTTTTGAGCATGCAGGACTCAGAGTCATTTTGTGTATGCACTATAGATGATTGGACTTCTGTGGCTATAGTATGCCAGTGAGCGGCCACCTGACTGTGTGTGGACATTTGATTGGCTCTCAGACAGGAAGTGTGGCGTCCCCCGACTGGACGTTCCTGCACTGTCTTCCACGAAAGGCAGAGGAGGTGAATGACGAGGTCTTCTATTCCCCACGTTCTCTCGTCTTCCCCGAGGCCGAGAACCGCAAGTGGACCATCATGGTAAACTGGAGTGTGTGTGTGTGTGTGTGTGTCTGAGTTTGTGTTTTTCACCATATGTTTACCAAAGCTTGGTCGTTGAATGGTTTGTATTTTTCATATTTTTCATATTTCTGATTTATGTTTTTGAGTGTGTGTGTGTCTGTGTGTACATACACTAATATGTCTGTGTGTGTTGTCAGGGTTTGATGGTGTCCCTAATGACTGACTACACTCCTAAGTGTCCCCCACTGAAGATCTGAAAAGTCATCCATTCACCAGGTCACATGAAACCTCACATCTGACCACTCCCTGCCTTGATCTGGCCCTGATCTGGCACTGTTCTGGCTGTGATTCGGTTCTGGTCACACTCAAAATGTGCCAGTCTGGATGGTGCCACCAAAGATAGTTTAGACCTGGTTCATCAGCCTTCTCTGGTGCCCTCTGCTGTCTCTTTCTCTCATTTGTCTCTGTCCTCTGTCTGTAAGCTGTGCTTTGTGTGTGTGTATGCGTGCGTGTGTGTTTGTGTGCACGCATGTGTGAGTGTGTATGTTTTTAGGAACAAACATTAAAGGTCTCTGTTGGGTTTGATACGAGTCTTCCAAAAGCACCATTAAGTAATTAATTCTTCAGGGTCTGAGAACTGATGGTGTATGTGTTTGTATGGGTCTGTCTAAGCGCAATGCCTCACAGCATTCACTGTCCTTCACTGCAGTCTAGGACAGTATATGTTGAATTCAGCAGCATTTGTTGTAATTCAGCAGTGTTTCCCTCTCATTCCTATGCCATCTAGTGTGTCTAGTGTGCACATTCTAATACAGCAAATAATCCTGTGTCTGTAAATGGGAATATGGTTAGGTTCAGAGGTCAAGACCATTATACACAGTTACCAAGAAGAGCGCATGCTCCACAACAGTTTAAGAGCATGGAAGGAAAGGTTGTGTTTAACTGTATGTTGATCTCACTGTAGGAAGTGCAAAACAATTCTTACTGCTAAACAGAATGGGTGACCTACAAAAGTGTACAATTTGCTATCAAAATGAATATGTATCATTGTTTATGACAAAGATAGCCCAAACAATTAGTCATGTTGTAAAGATAACATTTTACTCTTTGACAATTTTATTATAAATAAACAAAAATGTATCCAGCTAACACAAACATTAGCTCTAATTCTATAACGTTTCCATGACTGTGGTTTAACAAAGGGAAGCCACATAATGTAGTTTAAGCAGGGCTGGATTATGGAATAAAGCATCAAATTGTGTTACAATTGACATAAAAGTAGTATTTAAGACATCATTTTGAGGGTGCAACATGTATTTATGAAATGAGATTTCTAAAAAGCAAGTTAATTCAGTACTGCAATTGAAGTAACCCAGGCAGTGGGTAGAACAGTGCATTAAGATGGAGATAGGCACAGTTCTAATGTACCAACTCAGTGGCTGGGTCACAGAAAAAAAAAAAAATAGCCCAATAAATGGTCAAACTGTCACATCCCAGTCTGTTACAAAAATAACCCAGCATTTTGAGAGCGCATAAGTTGACATTTTTTTTTAAAATGTGATCCCTTGCCCCTCTTAAGGTTTTGCATGGCCCTAAGTAGGTGTGGTTCTTTTTCACCCATCATCAATGGCTGCTGTCAAAGTTTAGAAGCCCCTGAAACTCGTGGCCATACAGGTTCACTTGTGGCAGCCAATAATGCAGGCTAATAACAGCCAATAGCATAACTGCCAATAGCGTCATTTCTAAACCAACAACATAATAATCTTATGCCAATAACATAATGGCCTTTTACAGGATTATTTGCATGTGTTATCATACAGTCATTTGCATTGACTAACTTAGGTAGGGTGCTTTCAGTTATCTTTTTTGTGGAGGCTTGTTACCTGCAAGCAACATTGCCCAAAAAAGGAAGCAAAGTCTTGCAAAATCTCATGCCATGAAACCAGGGCTGGATTAACAAGTCAAAGGCCCCTGGGCACAAAGCTGTGATGGACCCCCCTAATAATCAACGGGTTCGGTAGTTGGTGTGCTTATTGTAATATCCCATCGAGAGTTCTGTTGAAAGTTTTATTCATATCATATGCCTATAGGACCATAACCCCAGTCAGAATTCAAGGGTAAGGAATCCTTGCAGGACTAAATTAATGTAACAAGTCATTGGCTGGCACTAACCTACAGTTATCTCCCTCATCTTTTTTTCTTGTCTGTGTAAACTTTGCACGTGAGAAAACCCTGGCATACTGTCACCAGTATTGTAACCTACACTGACTATGTATATAGGACTAGTTCTGCATTGGGCTATTTTTAACAGTTTCAGGAAGCTGTGGAATTTCCCAGCTCTACAGAAATAGTAAACTGAAATGTATGTATGAGAGCAGTTCATATAGTTGATAGAAATTAACTTTCTTTCAAAGCAATTCATGGTGCTCCTGATTTTACTCAGGCTTGGATTTTGCTGTATTTAACAGTAAAAATGGTTCTCCCTGTACTCTTTAGCGCTCGAGACCTATCCCACATTCAGTTTAAAGGGAGCACTTGCTATTAGGCTACACCATGAGCTTCAGATGACCAATTTGCACACATGGACATAACTGGAGATAACTTTATCTCTATCTTTTGCCTCACCTTCTCATGCCACTCCAGGTTCATGCTGGAAACCTGTCATTAGTACAGAAAGGGAAGGATGCACACTGGTTCATTTCATTGTAGGCTTGACCTTGCCTACATATTATTTATTTCCGTCGTTTCGGCCACATGGCCTTAATGTTGGAACTAATAAGGCCTAACATGCAACAGCATTAACATGGAGTGCAGAGCTAATCTTACATTGAACCCGCAAACATGTAGATCTACAAAATGCATGGATTGTTCTGTCGCTTATATCCTTGTCATATTGAATTAGAACAGGCTACATCAGAGGAAGCAATAGCTTACAGTGTCCAATATGAACTTGGCTGTAATGTGTGAGCAAGTGGGGAGTCATGTCAGACGTGCACTGCATAGCCTATATGTGGTCAGTGCTCAAAAGCATGAATAAGAAACAAATATGATATGGGACATACAAGCACTTATCATAGCGGTGTCGGACATAAGAACCACATGCCCAACCATTGCATTTGGGAGTGAAGAAACCCCTCAGATAGTTAGAACCACTGCAACACTGGGGCTGCATTTACAGAATGGAGAGCGTGTCGAAGAAGATAAAATAATATTCAGAATGATTTTGCCCCACAACAGCCAAAAAGAGAGGTGACCCATCAGGAATCCTACTGAAGCACACTGTCTTTGGGATAGTCTGTCTAAAACTGCCACCTGTAGACGGATCTATGAGACCAATAAGAGCAGATATAGGTGTGGCAATGCGCTATTAATCGCTTTTTTTAACCAATATCATTTAGAGTAATCATGGAGCAGGACAGACCACTGTGGATGGACCAGAAATGCACGGACTCCGGGCGCACGCCCATACAACCCACGAGTTAATCCAGCACTGCATGAAACCCTCGAGACAGACGTGCAAAGCCAGTGCAGAAACTAGTAGCATACGTTAGCCTCAGGTTAGCAAAAATTGTCAGTCATTCTTAACAGGGAACGAGGATCACAAACATCAAGCAGGAAAAGAGGAGAAAAGTGTGCCGGCAACAGCCTCTGTATCACCTAGTGGTGTCACCTACTGAGCTTGACAGCAGCGTTTATTCAAAAATGACATTAGTTTCCATAGACTTTCTCGGGACATAAATGTGGCTGGGGTATCAATTACATTAGGCTGTGAGGTATGACGTGGTGTACTTTTGGGGCACGCTGGCATCATTTTCTTCATCAAATGTAGTGGCGCAGTTGAAATTGTAGGGGGAGTGAGGAGCTATATTTCACATGTAAAATGCCACAAAATGCCGTTTTTGTCTGTGTTGGAATTTCCGTTAACCCTGTAATTAGTGTGTTTCGCCACATATAAGTAATTTAATTCAGTCAGCAGCTCAATATATATCAAAATATCAAAAACAGCAATCCTTGGGTTGTCATTCCTGTATTCTGAGCCATGGGGTGTGCATGTGTGATTTGCTTTATTGGGCCCTCAAAATAATTAAGACTGGTGTTGGTCCAACACATTTGGAACAATAGGATGCGCTCTCTCAAGAAGTGGACAGTATAATGCACAATCGCCATTTTTTATACAGACACTATAATGTGCACAATGTATGATCTTTGTGTCATTAATTGTTAACCTTTTGTATTAAGTTGACATCCATTGTTTTTCATTTAACAAATGCATGGAGTATCACAGAACTGAACCTCCATACATGGCCCACATGGAAGTTCTCTCTCTCTCTTTCTCACACACACACGCACATACACACATACATACATACACACACACACACACACACACACGCACAGCAAGTGAGCAGAGCTAGAGTTATTACATTATTGGCCGTTGTTACCTCTATCGGCTGCTGCGGATATTGATATCAGGTTATCTAATGCAAAAGTTTATTGCTTCCCTGGCTGCCGTTTAATATTCGTTTCTTGTCCTGCAAGGGCAGGGACTGTGGTTATTGTTCTGTCCATAGAGCTATCATAGCAACTCAGACTGTTTGCTCACTGCTCTATTAGTTAAGCAGGCAAATGAATACAGCAGTTGATTTCCCTCCAGCTCTAACAACTTCCCATTTAGCTTTTTAAAAACAACAAAAACAATGAATGAATGAACAGGCAAAAAACAACCAGTGGACATGCACCCCCCTCTAAAATGATGGCACTGGAAATATAAAGAACTGCTGTAGTAGCTTTAGAAAGCCTTAGAATGGATGGAAACAGTATATTTCATCCATACAGCCAGTCCTGTCTTTCATAAGGCTCCGATGATTAAGTGCAGCTAAAAGGTTATTTAAATGAAATTTCCCTATATTTCAAAACCCCCTAACAACACTTAAAATGTTTTTTGGCACCCTAATAACTCTCTTAACTGGACACCATGAGCAACTTCCTGATTTTCAGGGCTTGAAATGTGTAACATTCATTGTGATTCAGGATGCCTAAGTGATGTCAGAGACGGTTGATAAACCACCTGTAACCACCTTTGGTGATGTTTTGAAGGTATACGCTGCACCTGTGAAAGTCAGTGTTATCATAGGTGGTGGAGAGTGAACATTTAAAGTTATGAATATGCCTGCTCAATTAAACTTAAAATAGAACAAATATAAATTGCCCTCAGTCCTTCACTTATACTATATAGTGCTTTTCAAGAAACCCAAAGTGCTTCACAGTGGAAGGGGGACTTCACTTACCACCACCAATGTGTCTCACCTAACCATTATGCACAAGAACTCTACCACACACCAGCTTGAGGTGGAGAACGAGGGAGTCAGGACATCAGGGAAACCCCTTCTCTTGGGATAAATGCCATGCAATATTTTATGACCACAGAGAGTGAAGTTTAACCGTTTAACGTCTCGGACTGATCTTTGGCCAGAGGGGAGAGTACCAACTACTAATCAGAGCACCGTTGGTATGGCTGCTGGCCAAAAACAACTTAACAGTCTGGGAAGAGAGAACCGTGTGCTACATACCAATAGACATGTATATCCCAACATATGCACAATATTTATTGTTCTCCCAAACCTGATAGTGATAGAGGGATGCTTGATATGGATCCTCTCCACAAATTCAATATGCCAGTGTAATCAATGGGCAGTTCCACAGATAGTGGGCACCAATAAAATAGGTTTAATGTAGTAACCAGTGAGTGTCACTAAAAGACATGGTACTGTTCTATTCAAGTGCAGTTCATTGGCATTGCATTTTACTTTACGTCAAAGTGTAGGCCAGGTGCCACTAGTGGGGAAAGGAGACATCACAGGAGTGGAATGACAAACTCAAGGAGTTTCTTCTTTAAAACCTGCCTTCAGTTGTGTCTGTCTTTCTTTATAAGCACAACAGACACACATTAAAAGTCATTAAAAGGCCTACTTCCACATGAAAACAATCAAATCCAGTTGTGTGAAAAAATGGTGTCTGTGTGCAAAAATAATGTTTCTGGGGTGCAGGACAGAAAAGGTCTAAGAAAATAATGTTTTAATGTTGTTATCTGTTTACCACTGCTTTAACTGAAGTGTGGGATTCAGCATTGGGTGTGTGAAGTATAACACAGGTGTGTATAAAAGTAGCCAGCTCGTACGTGGGGTTCAACACTGGGTGTGTCGAGTAGGCTATAGCACAGATGTGTATGAAAGTAGGCAGCTGTCATGTGGGGTTCAACATGGGGTGTGTCAAGTGTAGCACGGGTGTGTATAAAAGTAGGCAGCTCGTACCACAGACTTCAGGTCTGAGACGCGGTCTACTGCATCAGACCAGATACTCAGCTGGTGAGTCTATAGGCTCCACCACTTAATCTCTGCCATCTACACTTCACCATCTTCACACTACTTAGAGAACAAGACTTCAGTAAAGAAACAGGTGAGTTTTTCACTGCCAATGTACCATAGAGCAAGATTTTAACCAATGCCACATGGGTCATTCTACAGAAAGGATGCAAATGGAATATGCATTCCACTTTATTTTAAATTAAATGCTGAGTTCATTTAAATAGCCCTGTCCATCTGATCTTTGATCTTACTTAGCTGTGTACTTTCTGTTTTGAAATCTGTTTTTGGTACTGCAATCTCATTTAGGTTTACTTTTCCCATTACTGTATTGGCCCAAATATAAAACAATCCCCCTTTTCCAGACTAATTTTTAGGGAAAAGGAAAAAAAAGTATTTTATTTGAAAATGCTGGTGAAAACTCATTGAAAAACATTTCAAAAGTTAACATTTTTGATCATTGCTGTATATTGAAGAATGAGATCAAGTTAATTAATGTGGATACATTTGTCACATTTAAATTGAATGAATAGTAAGCTACCATATGAAGGACATCTTTCCATGATTCCAATGAAAACAATACACTGTAGGATATCTACAGGGCAGTCAGTTTCTCCTCGAAGGCTGCGCAGGCACTAGACAAGACTCATTCAGTTACACAGTGACAGTCCATTGCGCCGCATCGGAGACTTCGGTATCCCGAATATGATTGGATAAGTGCCGGCTTTATGTACATTTAAACACCGTATATTTTCAACACCCCGTCAAAGGATACTGAAGTGCGTGTAAACCCAGTCATTCTTTTACACCACTCAGGGCTAATTTTGAATTTTCTCTCACCTCTCCAACATGTATGGCAGTTGTAGGCCAATGATACGCTGCTGGTTCATTATTGGGTTAATTTAACTAAAGAAAAAAAAAAACGTTTTTGGCACCCTCTATATTTCTGTCTAGTCCGCGAATATAAAACCACCCTCATTTTTAAGAAGTATTTACAGGACAAAAATATTGTCTTATATTCAGGCTAATATGGTAATCTAAATAATATTGAAGAAATATGTCACTGAAAAGTTCATCATTGGTGTTACTTCATGGTGGTATTTCAAAATAAGGTTACTTGGGGGTGAAATGTTAGTGGGAAAAGTGCAGTCTTAAGTGTAAAGCATAATTTTGTGAGATGTCTCATCAGACACGTCTTGTTTGAGAAATTTTAGCTGAACACATACATGTTACTCTTTTCATACATGTTACTCATTCCATTGCTGTTGCAGCTGGGTTGAAAATTTTAACAATTTTTTTGTTTTACAAAAACATTTTTAAATTTCATCTTTAAATTGAAGAAGAAGGTTTCAAAACTAATTAAGGTCTACTTTTTATTATGGAATCATGAAGTTTACACGTTAATTAACTATTAAAGAAGTTTGGATGTGTTTTTCTAGATTTGTATCGCCCAGATTCCACCTTTCTGTAGTCTGACCCACATACTAAATGTGATACACACTGTCAAGCATGATACTATATGCCAAAGTGACCTTAACTTCATAAAGTTTCATAGTACATATGACACCACATTATGGGTAACAGAAACTTTTACAACCCACAGCACTACTAACAGGTTAGTATTAGAGTATAGAGCAGTCTCACCAATATTTGGTGACACTGCACTTGTTTGTGTGTTCATGTTGAAATTTAAACAAAGGACTCAGAGCCTACCAGGTCATCATAAATAGGCACATATATATATATATGTGTGTGTGTCTCAATTCTAATTATTTTACAGCATCTGAAGCATGAATATGGCAAGCGTGTTGTCAGGAGATATTTACCAAACATTCCAAAAAAAAAATTGCTCCTGCACCAAAGACTCCAGCTGTAACACCAAAATGTAGTGCAGTCCAGTCTAACATCCTCCCTTACGTCTGTCTAGTGCCCCCAAGGATCAGGGACCCACTGGGTGACAGGGAGCAGGGCTACTGGCCTGCAGCTCAGCTGTCTCTGTCTAGTGCCCCCAAGGATCAGGGACCCACTGGGTGACAGGGAGCAGGGCTACTGGCCTGCAGCTCAGCTGTCTCTGGGAGCATCTGCAGTGAGTAACAGACAAATAACTTTCAGGTCATATAAATGGAAAGATCAGACTCAGGCCTGGGAAGTAGCACAAACACATACAGTTAAATGTTGCCAGCTTCAAAGTTTAATAGGAGTCATCCAGTTTAATATATCAAAAGGACTGACTAAGTCACTTATTTCTGGTAGCATGGTATCACACACATTTTCAGAAATTTTTATTCTGTCTCTAAATTGAAGGCAAAATGTGTAAAAAAAAACAAACAAAAAAAAACTAATTAAGGTCTAATTAAGGTCTACATTTTACTATGGATTCGTGAAGTGTACAAGTTAATTAAGTATTAAAGAAGCTTTGGGTGTGTTGGAGGAAATACATTTTTTTAGATTTGTATCACCCAGATTCCACCTTTCTGTAGACTGACCCACATACACAAACATACACAATGTGATACACACTGTCAAGCATGATACTATATGCCAAAGTGACCTTAACTTCATATATTCCGGTATATATTAATTATCAGTCCAACTCAAATTGGATTCTTTTCTTTTGGCTTGATTTGTTTTTTACTTGATAACATTAAAATTGCAGTTTGATAGAGATTACTATTCTACTTTATATATTAGATACTACTAAAAACAACATAATTTTTGCATATTTCTGAAGATGGACTCTGGGCTCTTCATATGGCAGTGCTGTGTGCTATACTCAGGCAGTTGTTTCAGTGTGTGAATGTACATGCATGTGTGTGTGTGTGTGTGTGTGTGTGTGTGTGTGTGTGTGTAGGATCAGAGTGAAAGTGAGATGGAAAGTAACAGAGTGACATACAGAGTGATGTACACAGCAATAGGCTATAGCCTTGAGAGGGAAAATCTCCCACATCAGTGCCTTCAATCTTCCTTTGTGCCTTAAGTCTTTAGCTCGGTAACATGAGTTCTTCCTCATGGAGAGATCAAGTATGCTCACAGGGAGAGAGCCTGAAGAGAGCAGAACATTCATTTTCCAGCAGATGATATGGGCTCCTGGGCATCTAGGGTGATTTCTATTTCCTCTTTGCTCAAATTATCGAGTCCATTTTTGCTATATGTACATTATCAGTACACCACCCCTCACACCAAGGCTGTCTGGTTACTCGCTGGTGGCAGGCAGCGCTGACCCTCGACACAACTGTTGAGACCTGGCACACTCTTTCCCCTTTTGCTTTTGCAGGTAGTCCTTTATATCACTCCACCTGGGGAAGAGGGAAGGGAGAGAGAGGAGGTGAAGTGATTAGCTGTAAATAAATAAAAAAACAAATAAAGGGAGGTATAACTTTCAAAAGCCACAACTATATACATGATGCAGCACTAGTGCAGAAGTAAACCATGGTGGTAGAAAGAGACAAGTTAGATGTCGTCTCTCGGGACAGTTGTGTCTAAACAGCACAGTCACTCTCAGCAAACTTTCATCAGTTTATTGTTTTCATTTATTTATTTTTAAATGAAAGGCCGGTTTCCTCCTTGGCGGAGGTAATGAAATGAAAATTGCATTTATTACCTTGTCAGTCAACAAAACAACAAAATTTCATTGCTGGTTGCTATTCTTTGGTTTGCAAACAGATCTACATATACTGATGAGAATTTACAAAAAAAAAAACCTGCAAGTATGCCTGATATAGTCCTTGAGCCAGACCCCCAAATCTGGCCTGTCAGTACCACTCAAGTTGTCAGTGCAGGGAACAGTACTAGAAACAAAAATACCACAACCAGGCAGAGATACGCTTGAACAGTACAAAAGGAGGAAACAAAAAACAATACCTTACAATGAGGTAAGGTTGCAGAGTCAATATAAGCACTATGCTGGCTAAGTGTTAATGCAGCACAGCTGTCAGTATTCTGGCGAAGCCAGGGAGAGTTGGAGGGGGCGTGGCAGCCGGGAAGGCTGGTTGAAGCCCGGCCGTCTCATTACACCTTTCTTCCCTTTTTTTTTGTTTTCGGTCGTCCGTCCCCAGGTCACAGAACCTGGACATTGTGAAACTCACTGGGCATGTAGATTTCTTGAGTTTTAAAGTCTGGTAGCATTTGATCCCCTCCCCACCCATTCTGGGTCTCAAGGAGCCGCATCAAATGAGCCCTCACACATCCATAAGTGTCACAGCGCCACCTATTGACAGACAAAAAATGGAAAACTCAGACATTTTGAGAGTTCTCTTTTTCACAAAGTTTTCTTCAGTGATTCCCGAGACACTGAAGCTCTTGAAACTCGGTCGGCATGTAGCCCTTAGTTTTTGTGGAATAACTCGAAAACTGTAGCACGTGAGCTGATGAAATTTCAGTGATACGCAAGTTTTAAGGAGCCACAACAAACAAGCCCTCATGCACCCATGTCTGCTGTATTGACAGACAAAAATTGGCAAAATTGATTATCCTGAACCTGCTGATGAAATTTTAGTGGCACATACGTCTCAAGGAGCTGCATCCAATGATCCCTTATCTAGCCATGTGGTGTAGCGCCACCTATTGAGAGGCCAAAAATGGCAAAATTCTTTTTCTATCAGTGATCTCTTGAAACTTTCTTAGCCCCAATAGGCCCATAATGTGCCATATCTCCATTTCTTCCCATTCGCCTGAGAAAGTCAAAAACTGACTTTTACCCCAACACGATGGAAATGGGCTTAACACTTGTTTTGTTTCAAATTGTGTTGCATCTCACTCTCTTTTCTCTGCAGTCATTGTTCAGATTCGTTGTAGGCATATCTACTTCCTGTAGAGGCATTTCGATCTATGTCTGTTAATCCCGCCTCATGGAAGCTGGAGATGACATGAAATTGACCAGACTGAGATGCATAGCAGATCAGTATGTGTGAGAACCAGGCTGTTTTTTTTTTGTTTTTTTTTTCCCAGTGACTTGCAACGCTTTTGGGTAATGTAAAGTTGTCAACCAATAGTGATAGCCTACTGATTACAGTTATCCTGTAATGTTAAGATACATTTCTTAATGACAATGGAAGGCTTATGGACGTAAAATTGTAAAGCGGCTCAAAAACTTCCAGTTACATTGGCCACAGTAGTACCGTTGAAATGTTAGCACCTAGTGTAATGGTAACTGACCGATTAAGTTAGCCATTTTGTTCGACTCTGACTGACAGACTGAAACAGACAGAAACGGTATTTCGCTACGATACTTGTTTTGGAGCATCAGCGAACACCACTGCACTGCACTGAACAAACACACTACACCCCTGAATGAAAAAACAGAGAAATTTCAAAAGGGAGAAAACGGTCACTCTCATAATACTTCCGGGTGTTACTGCAACTAGAGGGCGCACGCGAGCAAGTGAAGAATGAATGGGGTTCTATGTAGCTGCACCCCCTAAATGCCACATTTCTTTGGATATATTTTTTTCCTCTTGTAATTACAATACTGCATGCAATGCAGGATAAATAGACTTTACAATCAGTTGCCAATATTTTTTGTTTGTTTGTTTGTATCCCTTCCAAAGTTTTTTGATGTCATGTGACACAACAAATCACTTTAATGGTAGTCGTCACTTGCCTTGCTTGCACATTACATGCGTGTTATTCTCTCAAACCATGGATTATACACAACTCTCTTCAAAAACTCTGTATAGTTTCCACAGAGAAATTATCTAGTTGTTACAAGTGTGAAGTGCATTGCAAGTATCAGAAATAACAAGTTTTAATTCTTGAATTATTAATGTTACTGAAGGAACACCTGCCTAACCATGCCACAGCAAGTGGGCATTGACAGCTGTATTCAGTTGCAAGTCAGTCACTAACCAAGTAGCAGAATGCTAACGAGTCAGGGATAAAAACTGCTCACAGAATGAGAAACGTCAAGGACATAGGTATTCATAAATTTCACTTTTGAGCCATAATCCATGTCCAAGTCGCTAAAAATAAAATGCGATCTGTGATATTTTTTCAATAAATATGTGAAAACTATCAGTTAGCTGTGTGGGAGCCATAGGCCCCCATTGTTTTTGCACTTGCTCACGATCGCCCCTAGCAGAATTCCAACAGATTGCACAGTCGGTACAGATGGTACAATGGAGTTAATATGCAGTGAACCAACTTTCTGTAAACGTGTTCTGGAAAAACTATCTTGTTTGTAATTCTGCATAGGGAATTTAGAGATGAGAAGGAAAAAAAGTAAAGTAACAAATACTGAAATTACATTTTAAAAAGGATATATATATATATATATATATATATATATATATATATAATTTTGCTCAACTTTATTATTTAATTATTTATGTATTTATCAACTTTATTATTGATTAGATTGTTTTGGCTTGATTTGTTTTTACTTGACATAGTTATCAAACTGCAGTTCTTTAAAAATGGGCAACACGACACCAAGAGAAGCTCACATGGGCTCTAACCTGAAATGCATCAAGTGCTATAAAGTCCTGCCTCCATGCCACTCATTTTCCAACTTATACAAAACTACTCTTCATGGACGCTATGTATACATTTTTAATGGGGGTGCCTACTACAAACCGGTTTCCACAAACGATTATGAGTGTGCATATTGCTTTAATAAGCCAATCAGAGACCAGGAGAACATGAGGAGAGAGGAACAGGAGCGTCGGAGAGAAGAAGAGAGAAGAAGACAAGAGGAGCAAAGGAAGAGGGAAGAACTGGCCCAAAGACTTGAAGAATCAGAGGAGCAAGCACAGGATCAGCACGAGGAACAAGTCAGTGAGATCATAGAGGAACACGAGACCAAACAACATGTGCAAATAGCCCACCTGGATGAGTTTGAGGGAGGCTATGAATCTGGCAGTGGCAGGGATGAGCTTCTGGAAGCCCTCTCATCAAAATGCAGCATCCCTGTTTCAAACTTCAACTTCAACCAACTGACCTCCAGTCAGCTAAGTGACATCTTGTCAGCCCTGGACAAACTCCTATTTGATGAATGGATCCCTGCTCCTCCATCCCTCAGCACTCTGCAGCACACTCAGGTGTTCATCACCGAGTTGTGTGCCCTGTCTTTAGATATGTCTGAGGACCTTACCCTCGAAAGCATCTCCAATCAGTTGCAGTCCCTGGTGGGGTCCATTAGTCGATCAGCATGCGACGTCCCTGAGAATTTCCTGCTAACCCAAGCTCTCTACCTGAACCTCATGCATTTCTTTACTGACCACAGAAGCAGTGACACTGATGCAATTTTCATAGCTACCCAATGGGCTGGGCAGCAGCTGACTCCTGTGGATCACTTTTTCATTGATTTCCTCGGCACCCTTATGTCATCGCTACAGAATATTATTGGAAGAGCCTCTGTGTTCATTTTAAAGACAGAAGTTCAGTGCTTGAGGCTGCTACTTTTTGCACTCTCACATCTAAATGACAAGGCTAGCCACTCAGAATCCACTGACGTCCTCCTCATACTTGTTCAGTCCAGCCACTGGACCCCTGCAGAAGCATTAGCTCTATTCAAAGTATTGCTGGAGAAATTTACAGAGGATGCTGCAATAATTGAAGTGCTGGAGCAGGTACATGTGTACAAAATATCACCAGAGTGGGTGGATGACTATGGGCGCTCTCTCATCCAGTTCATAGTCTCCAGTCACACAGAGGAATTCAAAGCGGATTTCTACAAGACTCTCAGAATGCAAAATGAGAGGAATCTAGAATTAGTTCTAGCAGAATTGGAACAAATGAAGACTTTGGATTATTCTGTCATTCATATGATGAAAACCATTACCACAGGCGTTCTTCGATATTCAGAGAGTGCTCCAAAAGAGGCACCATTTATGAAGGACTCCTTCAAATGTGCAAACTTGAATGTCGATGATCTCCAAGCATGTCTGTCTCAGCTCTGCAAAGCTGTATACGACACAAAAGGCTGGTGGCCCACAGTGCGGCAGATGCTGCGATGGTGTGCCCTGATGCTGACAGAGAGGACTGAAGTGCCTGAATTGGTTGGTCTTCAAGAAGATCCTTGTGTCATTGCCATGTTTGCAGCCACAAAGGTCTGCATGGGAAAGAAGCTGGACCTTATGCTAACCTCTGACACTCAAACTGCAACTGAAGAGTGGTCTGATTTCTACAATCGCCTTGGGATTTCTCTTAAGAAAAATAGCAACACGTCACAGATGGAGGTCTATGAAGCCGATATTGTTTATGGTACTTTGAATTACTTTGTCTCTGACTACTTTCAGTGTGGCTCTCAGGCGACATCAACTGGGACACCTCACCCAAGGCGTGGGTTTATTATTGAGGAAAGAAGCCTCTGTGACCTTAATATAAAACTGTTAAAGCTGAAGGAAAACAATGTCCTGGCATTTGCTGTTGAGATGCAAAGCCTCATGGGTAACTTGCAAACTGAGGATATCACAGTGAGACACAGTTTCATTAAGGCCCTTTTTCAGGTGCTCCACTCCCATACAAACAAAAGCACAGGTGCCGGTGGTAACATACTATCGAGCCTTCAAAAACTTACTGGAAAAAAACTGAAATCAAATGAGGTCTACATTCTTACTTTTCTTGAGAAACTCATTGGGGTTCTAACAGATGGCGCAGGGGCCAGGGCAAACAATCCTTCTCATGTTGGCAGATATTGTTTGGAGATTTTATTTGCCTGTGCATTACAATTCCATACTCCCAAAGAACAAATCAAAGAGATCTTCCAGATGTTATCAAATCTTACACTTTGGTCACCAGTGGAGATCTTAAACCTTTTTGTTGCATTAACTGACCACCATCACAATAACGACTGTATCTCTATCCTAAAGATTTTACATCTCATGGAAACATATCAGGTGTCTCCTAACTGGAGGGATAAGAGAAACCAATCTCTTCTGGAGCTCATGGATCCATCCTCTGACAGCAATCTTCTCCAACATTTAAGGGAAAGCTTTGGAGAGGAAAAGGAAAAAGACATTGAAACTCTTTTTGATGAAATAAGGCAGATGAAAAACATTGATGAGAAAATTCTGCAAAAATCACATAGCATGGTAAGTTACGTAACAAACCTTATTGTATCTCATGAAATTGAAAATTACACAGATACTAAGCTAACAAGGGATCTGAGCAAAAGTATGGAAACAGAAGACCTCCAGAAGATCCTTGCAGTCTTATGCCAGGCTGTACACCTGAAAAAGGCTAAGAAGAAGTGGTGGCCCAGAGCCACACAGATGGCAAGCTGGTGTCTCTTGACTTTATCTGACCATGGAAAGCTCCTGGAGATGGGAACTGGAGAAGGGAAGTCTTGTGTCATAGCAATGTTTGCAGTGCTGCGTGCACTCAGGGGTGAGAAAGTCGATGTGGTGTCCAGCTCCTCTGTCTTATGCCAGAGAGACGCAGTGGAATGGGCTGACTTCTACTCTTATTTTGACATCACAGTTGACACAAACACAAATAAAACTGAAGATGAAGACAGAAAAATATGCTACCAGAAGGATGTGGTCTACGGAACAATTGAAGCTTTTGCTGCAGATCATCTTCGCCAGATATTCGAGATGAAGGATGTGAGGCCTGATCGTGGCTTTCAGTGCATCCTAATTGATGAAGTGGACTCACTGCTGCTAGATCAAGGAGTGCAGCTGACCTACCTGTCCAGCCCCATGGTCTCCATGCAGCATCTGAACCCTTTGCTTGCCATGATCTGGTCCCATGTAAGCCAGTATGGCTTCCTGTCCACTGGTTATGAAACACTTATCAGGGCCCTCCCTGTTCCGTTTTTCAAGGCCATATTTGACTCAATCAACACAGAGGGAACAGAAATCGATGACGCGTTGGATATTTTGCACATTGCTGAGGTAACAAAGACAGTGCCAGAGGGATTTACAGAAGAAATTTTCAAAAGTGAAAGGGATGAACTTTTTGGGAAATTGAAAACTGTGAGTCAAGATGCAGTAGTGAATTTCTTTCAAGACATGGAAGACTATGTCCCCTATGGATTTAATGTGTACACTTTAGATGACAAAGGATTACTCTGTCTGAGAAAAGCCAGCCCATACAGTAACAAGGATATTCCACAACTTGCATTTCTGGTTTTGAAGGATGGGTTGTGTTGTCCTCTCTACGAATCCGAAGAAATCCTCTTTGAGCCCATTACAAAATTACTTTCAGAGAAGATTCAGTATACCCCCTGTACAGAAAACAGCAAAGACAAAATCAGCTTCCCTGGATTCCTGAGAAATCTTATCGAGAAGAAAATGTCCACGTGGGTGCAGAATGCCTTTCTGGCCATGATGTTAAGGGAAGGACGAGAGTATGTGGTGGAACATGACAGTGTCTGCCCAGTGGACTTCAGATCCACTGGCATTGTGGAGCTCAATAAGAAATGGGGTGACGGTCTGCAGCAGTTTGTTGAGTTTAAACACCAAATCAAACTGAGCACAATTTCAGTTGTGACAAACTATGTCTCAAATGTTTCCTTTTTTGAAAAATACAATGGGAAAATATATGGAACGACAGGTACACTTGGGAGTGAAACAGACATGCTGTTTTTGCAAGAACTATACCCTAATCTCTCTGCTTGCAAAATGCCATCTTTCAACAGGAAAAAATTATATGAGGTGAAAGGAACTCTGAAAACATCAGTTGAAGAGTGGAAATCTGAAATAATACAAGTGGTCATGGCTCAAATTTGTCCCACATCATACAGAAAAGCAAGAGCAGCTTTAGTGATCTGTGAAACTATCAATACAGCCAATGAGATTCATGATGAGCTAAAAGATGTCATCCCAGGTAAAATCATTCTGTACTGCCGCAGCGATAAAAACAGTCTCAGTGTCATAGATAAGGAGCTCCTCCCTGGTGATGTCATTGTTGCCACAAACCTTGCTGGGCGTGGCACAGACATAAAAGTGTCCAAAGAGGTGAACAACAGTGGAGGATTATTTGTGGTCCTCTCCTTCCTCTCTGATAACTCACGGGTTGAACGCCAGTCATTTGGCCGCACTGCACGCAAAGGTAAACCTGGATCAGCTATGGTGGTAATGACTACTACTCATCTCCAGGAGGCTTTCAGGACAGTTTCCTCACTTGAAGAAGCAAAGAAGACAAGGGATAGGCATGCAGCAGAAAAAATTAATGATATGACAAACGATGTCACTGAGATGAAACTGCGAGAGGACCTATTTTCAGAGTACTGCAAAACCCTTCGAAATATTTACAGACACACAGACATAGATGAAAGAAGAGCTATTGTTGCCATCATGAATGAATTCTGGGGAATTTGGTTGCAAACAAAAACAGAAGAAATTGAGCAGCTTAAGAGATATGATTTGGAGAATAGTTTGAGGACTGATCTGTCTCAGGCAGAAAAACAGTGTCAAAGTCAGACTTCCCCATGTTCTAGCATCTACCACTACATCAAGTTTGGGAATAACGCACTGGAGGACAAAAAATGGGATGTCAGTGCCAGGCTCTATGAAAGAGCCATGGCTCTAGATGAAAACTGGGCAGCCATAGCTTTTTACAGTCATTCCTACTGCACCATAAAGAAGGAAAAGGGTGATTACCTCACAAAAGCCAGAGATGAACTGCTGAAGCCCAAAAGTCTCTCAAGTACCTCAGCGAAGAATGCATCATTTGTCTGAAACTCGTCAAAATGACCTCTGCAAAGTCAGACAACAGTGAGCCAACAAGCCTGGAGAAACAGTTGACTGCCAGGTGCAACATGTACAGTTACTTTGATGACAACATTAGTAAGGCTATCGGAAAGCTGGAAGAGATCAAAGCAAGAGGGGGGGATGCCATTGCCAAAAAATCCCCAGTGTTCTCCCTGGTGAAGGGTGAGGATAATGATCTAGAAGTGGAGGCCTACAATCTGTATGATCGAGGGCTGATATATGTCTTTGCTGTGGAGGAGAAACCTCCTTCAATATGGAATGCTGTTCTGTTGTTCATGCTGGGAATTATGCAGATCATTGCTGGGACACTGCTTGTTGTGTTCACTTGTGGATCTTTGGCTCAAGTCGGCCTGGGTCTGATCTCTGAGGGAATATCTGATTGTATCTACAGCATTAAAGCCATGGTAACAGGAGTGTTCAGCTGGATAGACTGGGCCATACAAAAGGCCATCTCTATTGGTGTATCACTCATTGCGTGTGGAGTCGGAAAGCTGATTGCAGAAGGCATCAAAGGCACTAAAACGTTGGTAAAAATGTTTGGCAAAGAACTGACATCAATGCCCAAGTTTCTGTCCAAGCAAGCTAAAGAAGGCTTTAGTGCTGTTCTGAGGACAAATATGAAGAATGCGGCAAAACACGTGGCAAAAAAAGTGGTTGAAGAACTTGTTATCTACGGATTAGGGGTGGCCGAAGAGGCAATACTTAATGAAATTATGAATGGAATTAAAAATGAGGTGAAAAATGGAATTCTTGGTAAGGTGAAACCCACTATGGAGACTGATCCCTTGGCTGCATTAACAGACTCTATTGTTCTCTCCCACCTTGAGGAGAAAAAACAGCTTCCTCAACTCCTACAGGATGACCAAAACAAGAAAAAACTTCTGGGCATTTTCACAAAGTTAAGCAAGGCTGCCTTGCACTCATTCACCAGTGATCTCGACTGGCAAAAACAACTCAACTCCTCCATCATCACAGTTATTGATAGTGCAAAGTCAGCAGCAGGAAAAGATAGTAAAACACGCGTAATCTTGACGACCATCCAAGTTGTTCATATGAGCACACTGGCCACAGATGCCATCGCCACAGCAGTCGGGCTCTCAGACAGATTCTTCTTAAACCTTCAAGATGAGCTGAAAATATTTAAAAAGAACAAGTCACTCACAGAAAAAGTGATGCAAAATGAGCTGTCTGCCTCAGACATTGAAATACTAAAAGGATTTCGGCAGGATGTAGCTAACACCATTAGTCCTCTACTGGCCAGTGCATTGGTGGATGTGTTTCACCAAAAGTTCTCAACTCACCTGGTTTCTCATGCCCAAGACAAGTTACATGGGGCCATCCGCACACAAGTAAAATCTGGCTTAAAGAGTGAACAAACAGAGGATGAACTTAAAGCTGGACAAAACAACAGATACCTTTCATACATGTCAGGGGACCTTAACATCTCCGGAGGGTCAGACAAACTCTCAAAGTCTTATGCTGAAAAGATCAAGAATCCCAAGACAGCAGGTGGCCTTCTGGATATCAGAATCCTGTCAGAAACAACTGGCACCAAGGTCCTGGTCCTAACACAGGATCGCCATGGCAAGCTGACCCAAATGCAGGAGCTGAACCCAAGCTCTAAGCCTGCCCGTCGAACCGTGACACTGGTCTACACACCAAAGAGCACGAAGAACCCAGACAGCCGTTACGATGTACGCATCAAGAATCAGACTGTGAGTGTCACTGGAAAAGGCTGCCTGTTCCATGCTTTAGCCAAAGGCATGATGCCAGGGGCCAGTGAAGAGGACATCTCAAAGCAGGCTGAGCGTCTGCGGTCAATGGAAGCCGAGGCACTCCTCAGAAACCCGCACCAATGGGGGCCATTTGTGGAGCGCAAAAACTGGATCAATGGCATCAGGGGAGGCGACTGGTACATGGCAGAGGGCCCTGCCCCAGCAAAGGCAAGGGCTGATAAAATTAAAGGAACTGAACAAGTTTTTGAGCAAGACATTGGGCAAGTGAAGCGATACAGAGAGTGGCAGGGGGAAACCACAGTCAGCACTGAAAAAGATCACCAACCACCAGTAAAGGTTCTAATGGAAGCTAAAGGACTGAACAAGAACAGTCAACTAGCGACAGCTATGCTTGAGGTGTCAGTAAATACTTCTCTGGAGAATGTACATGGATATCCAACACCTGGTCTCCCAACTGTTTATGTTCCAGAAGAGGTGTATCGTGAGTTCTCAAATACAAAGACAAAACAAGTCATTCAGAAGCTATTGGCTGAAACCATAAGCAAGGATGATGTTGCTGGCACCTTCAAACTGACCATCCTGGGAGCAATGCCCACTTTTATACTGTACAACAAATTCCAACGTGAAGACCTGAGTTCTACTAGGCTGGAGACTTTCCGAAGAAACTATGCAGACTGCTCTAAAGAGCTTGTCAACAGTTGGTCCAGCCTCCTGGGGCACAGGCATGACTTGATGTGGCAAGGGAATATACAGGACATTCAGAACTGGATTTACATCAGAGCTTATGAAGACCCCAATGACTCCTATAGGAACCAAGTCCTCAGCAACCTAAAATAAGGTAATGTCATACCTAAAATATCACAGAAATCAAATCTCTTGGTATCTCTCTGACTGTCTGTGCCCACAAGGGAAGACGTAATTAGCTGTAAAATTGTAATTTGTGAATTGTAAAGAGGACAAATGAATCGTATATGTGTGATTGACAAGAGATATTTTTCCATGTTTGCTTTTCCAATACAGGAGAATTTAAACTGATTGAGAGGAGGTGTCAAGCAAGATATAACAGAAGATTTGATTTCCTGAAAACTGATGAATATTTGAAAAAAAATGTCTACCAGAATTTAATGATTTATAAA
Source organism: Tenualosa ilisha (assembly GCA_015244755.2). Taxonomy (NCBI): domain Eukaryota; kingdom Metazoa; phylum Chordata; class Actinopteri; order Clupeiformes; family Clupeidae; genus Tenualosa; species Tenualosa ilisha. The sequence continues at coordinate 172,382 of PYXC01002288.1, read as the reverse complement.
TGTTTTTGTTTGTGAACTAGTTTTAAATCCTGAAACTAATCTGAGTTTAGCGCCAATCGCTGACCACACAGCATCACTCTGAGTCTGAGTTTTCCAAGCTCCATCGTAGGTGTGTACAGTCCTGTGGTGGCATTTCCAAGCTCCATCATGGAGAGCTCAGTCCTGTAGGAGCTGGACTGTCATCAGCAGTCATGAGGATAATGAAATGAGCTGGTAACCTCTCATAGAGAAGAGTTATTAAACAGTCATTGTGATGGCATAAGGGTGTATGACTCATGTAATATAGTAATGAGTCATTAATTATGTTCGAAATATTTACAGACACACAGACATAGATGAAAGAAGAGCTATTGTGCCATCATGAATGAATCTGGAATTGTTGCAAACAAAAAAGAAGAAATGAGCACTAAGAGATATGATATGATCATTAATTATGTTATGATTTATAGAATTATATAGCAAAATGAATCACTGCTTAATCACAAACTTATTTTCTTTATTTACTTCATGTTAACTTTCACTTAAAGGAGAAATTCTGTAGAGGGCTTCACATACTTTCATTTGTTACAAAAATGCAGAAAATACATTCAGAAATGATCAAGCTAGCCCGCTAAGACAGCTACATACATCTGTCCAACTGCATTGAAGCCCGCTAAGACAGCTACATACATCTGTCCAACTGCATTGTAGCCGCTAAGACAGTACATACATCTGTCAACTGCATGTAGCCCGCTAAGACAGCTACATACATCTGTCCAACTGCATTGTAGGCCTATAGGTGCTCATTTCTGTCTGCTCATTTCTTAATTTTTGTCATTTTTGTACCAAATGAAAGTGCACAAAGCTCTCTATAACAGAAGTCTTAGTTGAAATGAGCCAGAATTCTTCTTTAAATGGCTTAATTCCATTGATCAAATAATCAAGGGATTGATGTTTTTCTGGTGTGTGTCTGCAAATAATTAAGACATAAAGGTGCACTATAAAAACATAAAAAACAATTGTTCTGGACAGTTAAAATCAGTGTGAATGAAGGCAAAGAATAAAATCTCTCAGCGTTCATCACAGCATGATGGTTTTGTTTTTTCATACACAGTAGGCTATCAGTGATCCACAATAACAAGTTGTGTAAATAAAGTGAAAGAAGGTATCCGTTGGAAGGTCACAAGGGACAAAGTGGCCTTGTCATGTTTCTCTCTAAGCCACCAGGTGTCTCCAAAGCTACTTTGACAAAATCAGTGTGGCCGAGACCTACTCTAATGCTGTTTAACACGGTATTATTGCTAGCATTTACAGCGCAGTGCTAACGCTCATCTAAAGTGTGGGGGTAAGAATCATCACTATACAGCGCAGGATGTTTACATTTTTACAGGTTTAATACCTTTTGTGACTATGAGATTCATTTGGAGAGCTACTCTTAAACAGGTGGCAAACTACTGGTGGCTCCCAAGCTACCTGTTGGAGACCCCTTCTCTAAACACAGTTAAAGTGATAGTTTGGAGTAATTACAATCATGTAGGCTTGATTGTAGACCCTTACATTTTTTTGTCAGATTCAACTACATTCTGCTCAGTTAGGCTACCTATGCCCCAGTTTGTCAAAAGGAACAGTCCTGGCTTTGTGAATAAATACATAAATGAGTTAAGAGACAGAGCCATAGCCATGAGCCGTGCACCACAGGACCTGAATTCTATACTAGTTCACAGGCCTACACTAAATCAGATTCAGGAGTCTCCCATATTTAGATAGCGGCTCCAGCGAGAAGCCAAAGGCTATCATACCCTCTCCAGCACGGCAGTTTTTTTGGTTAGTAGGAAAACCTTTCAGAACAAATGGCAGACGTGAGAGGGGCAGTTGAGAGCGAGAGTGAGGGAGAATGAGAGAGACATAGGGTAGCGTGTGATGTACTAGCCTATTTTCGGTCCTGTCTATGTTATCTGAGGTAGGCTAGCATATCTGGCTGCTCACCAAGTGTCCCCTGTTTGAGATCTTGAAAATCTGATCACTCTAATCATGGATGAGGAGATTAAGAAAAAAAAGTGTAGAGGGAAAATGTTTAGTCAGAGGATACAAACAATACAGACATTTCTATATTTCTATAATTTAGACATTTCCAAATATATGAATCTGGTTGTATATTCTGCAGTCTCTCTCTCTCTCTCTAAGTAGTGCTGTTGCTGCTGTGATGAAACAACACCAAACAGGAATATCAATTAATTCACACTGGACCATATAAACAAGATATTTCTGTTGTGGCAATGTGATAGAAACATAATTGTTTGGTTATAATAACTAGCCAAACTATCATCAGCAATAAAGAGTGACACTTTTGCACAGAAGAGGTGTCCATCATTCATTCCATCCACTCAGTCTGCTGGACATGGATGGATCCTCTCTCCTCTCCAGCTGATTTCACACAGTCCTCCCTGTGGTCCATGGTTGTGCAAGGCTTGTGTGTTGATCTTTTGAGTGTATGAATAAGATCACAGTGCTGAATTGTGTGTGTGTAGGGGGATGTGAGTGAGTGTAAGCGAGAGAGAGAGAGAGTATCTTTGAGGCTGGTGGCTGGTGATTTCTACATAAAATCAATCCCCCCTCATTCACTTCTGATTTTGAAACTAATGCAGAATTTTCTGTAGCGGTGCAAAGGCTATAAGAATACACAATAAATAATTACACCACACAGGAAAAAAGGAAAAAAAACACTAATTTATGGCAGGCTAACAGACTTTTTAAATTCTTGACACTTTGATCAGTCAGTGTTTAACCAACTGTGATATTGCTTTGTCTAGACTATGCTGTGTATTGGTGTAGGTTATTCCTCATTAGTTTTGCAGAAAATAATGAATTAACTAATTATCTCTTTTATCATAGGATATAATTCCACATAAATGCTTAAAACTCAACAACTTCAAGTCTGCAAAATAGACATCTGTGTCACCCAAACAGCACCACTATGCCATGGTCTCTAGATGGGCCCATATGGCGACACACGGGAAGTGTGGATGACAGGTCTCTAGAGGGGCCCGTATAGCGACACGGGAAGTGTGGATGGCAGGTCTAAATGGGCCCGTATGGCGACACGGGAAGTGTGGATGGCAGGTCTCTAGAGGGGCCCGTATAGCGACACACGGGAAGTGTGGATGGCAGGTCTAAATGGGCCCGTATGGCGACACGGGAAGTGTGGATGGCAGGTCTCTAGAGGGGCCCGTATAGCGACACACGGGAAGTGTGGATGGCAGGTCTCTAGAGGGGCCCGTATAGCGACACACGGGAAGTGTGGATGGCAGGTCTGTCTGGCAGCTGGCAGATTAAGATCCAACATCCCTCTCCTTCCAGCTCAATATATGGCCCTGATCTAGCTGTGACTTGACTCCTGCATCAGAATAAAGGCCACCTGTGCTGTCATGGCAACTGGGCATGCTCACATGATACAACTACAGGTTGTTTCAGGGGGTTCCTCCTTTTCACAGTGATGCGGGGGTCTAGAGGCATCCAAGGGAAAAAGTCTTTTTGAAAATATTTTGATCTGTCCCAGTAATATCAATAATGTAGATAATGTAATATAAGACTATGTAAGTCCCTGTATATGAATTGCACATAAAAATGTACACAGCTAACAATGTTATATAGGCAAACTAATCATATGTAGATAGATGTTTGTGTGGACAATGTAAACAATGTTACAAAGCTTTTGTTTTCAGTAGAACTCTTCAGTGAAGCTCTCTTTCAGTCTGTGAGTGAATCCTTGCCTAGCAGACTGGCCGTGGATCCGTCTGACTGAATGGGGAACACATGGATTCTGCCTTTCGACTTGTTTTTTGTCAGTTAATGCCAATTAATTGGTTGCCATTTAATTCAGACATGATTGTTGCCTTGCATGCCAGAGGCTCCCAAAGGCCCCCAGAGAAAGGCAGTATGTGAGTATGTGTTGCACTACTGATGGTGGCCTTGGATGCCACTATCTCTCTCTCTGTCTCTCACTCTCTCACTCTCTCTCACACACACACACACGCACACACACACACACATACACACACACACATACAGCATGCTGCCCCAGACTCAGCTGAAGTGTATTACAATAATGCACAAGAGACTCATTCAGAAACAGGGCAGGGACATTCTGTTCAGATAAAGTTTGTTTTGAGAATGTGAGCCAGAGTGCACATCCATGTCTATCCAAAGCCTGTGTAATCGTGCACACACAGCAGGCAGACTTCAGAGAACTTACCACAGTGCTAACTGACAGCAACCCCTGCCGATGGCTCGATTCAATAGCCTGTCAGCAGAGGTCTGTCGATATGGGACCAAATCTGGGCCAAAACCAGGGCCCAGGTCTGACGGAGCTGACGCTATAAGACACATTTGGGCCAAAAATACACATTGCCGGGCACGTTACTATAAGATGTCTAACTGTCAGCTTGGTAGGTTCTAGCGTTTTGGGAACTACAGTATGCATGTGGTGGTAACCAGTGGTCACCACTAGATGGCAGTAAAGAATGAGTCCTAACAGAGGGGTTTAGGATGGAGCAGAGGCTGGGACATGAACACAGGGCCTAAATGTGATGCACAGATCATCCTTTCACTGCTTCCAGAGAGAGTTTATGAGAGAAAGAGAAAAAAAGAAGAAGTGTGTATGTGTGTGTGTGTGTGTCTATGTTGTGTTGTAAGTGTGTGTGTGGTGTGTGTGTGTGTAATCTGCTCTCACCAGATATCCAAGTATGGATTTGATGATGAGACTGAAAATGAAAGAGTCTGTACTCTGCTTCTGGGTAATTCCATGAAAAGTGCACTTGCTGTAGTGAGTCTATGTCTGTTTACATATAATGTGCGTGTGAACAGACAGACCAAAACTTGAACACAGAGCAAAGTTCACAGTTTGCATATGAATGAGTGTTGCCTATGGTTTAGAAGGTATGTTATGTCTCCATATGAGAGCCTTGTGTTTGTGTGTGTGTGTGCGTTTGTGTATGTGTTTGCCTGTGTGTGTGTGCCGTAATTGTGCTAGTTTGTGATAGGGTTGCCATGCTGCTTTCAGTGTGTGTGTGTGTGTGTGTGTGTGTGTGTGTGAGAGAGAGAGAGAGAGAGAGATTACTACCTTGTTTACTGCTGGGTTGTGTAACATGATACTCCCTGGGATGTGTTCTCACCCCACTGGTCTGAAGCCCCCTGAGCAAGCAGGACTAGACTTACCTCTGACCAAGATAAGATACATGGATGGTGTTTGTGTGTGTGTGTATGTATGTGTGTGTGTTTGTCTTCATGAACCTTCACACAAACCTGAATATCTGTAATGGAGTGCTCTCTCTCTCCTCTCTCTCTCTCTCTCTCTCTCTCTGTGTGTGTGTGTGTGTGTGTGTGTGTCTGAAAACATGACCCTGAACATATGCAATAGAAAGACAGAGAGAGAAAGAGAGAGAGAGAGGGAGAGAGAGAGAGAGAGCATTTGTGTCTTGATGAGTCCGCACACATAGACCTGAACACACAAGTACATTCACTGCAGCCCCCGCTTGCTACATTGTCTCATACACACAGACAGGGAGGCAGGCTACTGCTGCAGCTCATACCCTGTAAGAAAGAAAGAAAAAAAGAAAGAAAGACAGATAGAAAGAGTGTATGCTGTGTTCTTTTTGTGATGCTCCATAAACATCTTTTCTTGGACGTACTGAAAACCTTTGAATTGACTCATTTCCCAGCAACTTGGGCGGAGTTGTCATGTCAACTCAGCAGTTTTAGCCATGGATGATGTAAGGGGAGTGTATGTGGAGACAGACAGACAGAGAGAGAGAAACAGATAGAACAGACAGGCAGAGAGAGAGAAACAGATAGAAAAGAAAAGAAAGAGGACAAACAGGTTTCTACCTCCCTGCCCTGTTCTGTGCTGACATTCCACTGTTGAATGTCATTAACTTGAACTGTGCTCTTATTGTGTCACTGTGTGTGTGTGTGTGTGTGTGTGTGTGTGTGTGTGTGTGTGTGTGTGTGTGCCGTGGCTGTTCATCAAGATGTTCGGAAATCCAAATATGGCAATAGTGGTGGTGGTGACATCTGGGACGCAATGTTGTAGATCAAAATTGTAGGTCTTTTATTTATGAATCCAAATAAACACACACACACACACACACACACACACACACGTTTAAAAGAAATGTATGTGTAAAATTTAGAAATATCTTGTGTCTTGTGTCGAGTATGTGTGTAAGAGAGTGTGTGTGTGTGTGTGTGTGTGATCTACTTTTACCGGATATCCAAGTATGGTGATGCAGGTTTTGATGATGAGACAAAATGCAAGAGTCTGTGGTTTGTTGTTATGGGTAATTCCATTATTTATTTATTTTGTGTGTGTGAGGAGAGAGAGCATGTTGTGAGTGAGGTAGTCAGAGGTGTCAGCTTGGGTTGACCTTGGAGATGATCTGAGCTCTTCAGTTTGGGTTGACAACAGAGATTATCTGAGCTCTTCAGTTTGGGGTGACCACAGAGATTATCCGAGCTCGGCACTTTCCCACCGGCTCACCCTGTTTAGCTGTGGAGGAAAAAACAAAACGCTGAGGTCAGCAGTGGACCATGCTCACACATGCCCAGTGACCAAAACCAACAGGCTACCAAAACCAATAGGCTATGTCTCTCACTGTTAACCCCCAACATCTCCTCCAATGCAAGACATGGACCAGAGAAAAGGAGATAAAGATATCATTATCTTATTTTTTAAATAAGTTCTTTATTTACAGTATGTTCTAATTATCTTGCAAATATGTTATGTATTAGGGTCCTGTATGTTCTAATTATATTGCAAAAACTGTGTTCATCATGAGCTTGGTGTGTGTTCACATAAGGCAGTGTTTATCATCAACAGCATTCTGACTACTGTTACAAGTTTAATGAATGCAGTGTTCATTATGAACTATATTCTGACTACTGTTGTGTGTTGGTTAAGCAATTGTGGTGTGTGTGTGTGTGTGTGTGTGTGTGTGTGTGAAAGAGAGCCTAGGCTAAAAGCTGAATAGACTTGGATAGCAATAGGTTTCTAATGCATAGCAAAACATTTGAGGGTTAAATGTAACATGAAAACATCCTAATTTAAATGTGTTGCAAGACACATCTTTTCGTTCCGAAAGAGCAAGTCCCATGACATCAGCAATGTAATGTGCAGTATGCCTTGTATGTATTAAATGTATCCAGCATGTCTTGCCGCTTTGTCGTGCTATGATTGCAAGGTTACTAGCGGTTATGGCAAATTGGGAGAACAAATGCGCTTGTGATTGGTCGACATGTGTCTAGTCCCTCCCAAATACATGTGATTGGACATTTGCCTTAGTCCTGCTATGGGCTGATGGCATCTATATTAATATTCATCCGGCACACCCAAGTATCGCTCATCACAACAGAATGTTATATTGACAGGAATTTCACATTTTGTGCCTGATTTTGGTGTAATACACACACACTCAAAGAAAAAAGAGAGAAAGAGAGAGAGATCATTGAGGAGAGGTGTGTGTGTGAACTTGGTAAGCAAAATTAACTGTCTCACTGCAAAGAGAGTTACAATGTAATGTCATGATGTTTTAATGAACTTAGGCCTATGGGGCAGTTTGCACAGGTTTTAAGTTAAATTAACCTGTATACTCTACTTCCCTGTTCTGCAGGCATACGCCGCTGGTCTACCCGAGAGGGACGTGCTCGGAGTCTTGCAGTTTTTGTGCAATTCCAGGTAGCCGGTTTTACCCGCAGGACAAAGTAACCTGGACCAACTGGTTGCGGTCACGCCCTAACGCACGAAACCACCTGAGCTTTAAAATGACCGAGAGGCACAGCTCGTAAGCATAATCTTAAAAGTAACACGGGAGAGAAGAACACAAGACTCCCCGAAGAAAGCTAAAACTTTAACCTGACAGAACGAACAACTTGACGCATCGACTTTCTTCTGTCTGCTAAACTAGAACATATTTTCTTTCATCATATTTTCTTACTTTGAGAACAACACACAGCCTGTCAAAATGATGCAAATCGCGGAAACCTACACTCAGAAGAACTCCCTGCTGAACGCCATGAACCGCTTTATTGGCGCTGTAAACAACATGGACCAGACGGTGATGGTGCCCAGCCTGCTGCGCGATGTGCCGCTGGAGCATGAGAAAGAACCTGAGGTCAGTGCGCCAGGGATCTACCTGCGAGACGCCGAAGCCGACATGTTCAGCTACTACATGCAACTCAAGTCGATCCGCAACGACATCGAGTGGGGAGTCCTGGGGCGCGCAGAGGAGATGCGACGCAAGGAGAGAGAAAGCCTTGCGCAGGAAGCCACCCGCTCCAACGACAACGAGACGAGCGAGGAGGTGGACTTGGAGCAGCTGTTCCGGTTCCACCTGAAGGGTCTCCACGGAGTGCTGTCCAAACTCACTCGCCAGGCCAACGATCTGACCAACCGCTACAAGCAGGAGATTGGCATCGCAGGCTGGGGCCAGTGAGAGAAGCAGGCAGCCCCGCGCACGCACTTTCACCTGCTGCTTGAACGTTTGACCATGACCACTTCCGCACTGCACAAGACGGAGAGGAGTCGAACCACTATTAAAAAAAAAAACAACGGAGATGTTCCGCAACTAGTCCTCAAAGAAATATGAGAACAAGAGAAGAATGAAAGACTGTTTTCCGCCTCCGCCTGCGCGGCCTGGTTTGAGAAGTAACGCACTGTTCTTCGTGACCGCGGCAGCGGAAACTCAGTGACACTTCAAACCTCTCATGATTTGCACTGATTCCGTTTATTTCCGTTTTGACAGACGACAAGCCATGAATTATATACTATTTATTTGTATGATTAATATATAATGTATGAATGTAGACTCGTGTTAAACTATTACTTTACGGTCAGTTGTGCTGAAGACTGTTGTCTTATGAAGCCCTCACTCTGGTTTAACTGACAGGCATGAGTATTTGTGAAAGTTTGTGTATGTAATTAGTGAACAGTACTAGAATATCTGAGTACGTGGACAAAACAGAACCGCTGTTGTTGCTGTGTAACTGCTCAGCCATGAAAGACTTCACACATCATGTCATCATGTAACCTAACCAATGTTCCTTTCTCTAACAATGGAAGACTTTGTGTCTACTGGAGTCAGTGAATGACCAATATGTGGATATAACTGTGTGTTTGTGTGTGTGTGTGGTGTTTATGTGTTGTGTCTTAAGAGATGGCTGGTGTGTTAAACGTCGGCCTATGATCTGACCCACATCAGAATCTATGACTTGGAGTCCTCTGAGAATCCCACAAAGCCATGATGAGACCCATGAGATTCTGACATCACCATAGCAACTTGAATGTTATGACATTTGTTTTATGCTTTTTGTAAATTTTTGTTATTGTTTTTCACTGAAAATAAATATTTTTCAAAACTGATATCAGATTTGCTAACTGTTTCCTGTGTGCAATATTGTGGTTTTAAATTCTGCTCTAAGTACAGCCTGAGACAAACGTAGCTTAACCTTAGAAATAAACATAGCCCAACGGTCCTATAATTTAGGCCTACATCAAACAGCCAATGCAAATTAATTTGTGCAGGGCACACATATTAGGTTAAAAAGGCTAAATTAGTTTTTGCAGAGCACATTATTAGGGTGAATAGGCTACAGTAACTTAACTGAGGCCACAGACATGATGAGGGAGAATAGGCTAAGGCAGTGACATCCTGATTAGTGCTGTTTTTAACATCACCATGCTGTAAACACAACAACTGTATGTTTTCAAACAGATGGACTCAAGTGCTAGGATCTGTGCTTATTTAGGTTAGTAGTCGAACAGAATAATTTCATACCCATGTGTGGAAAAATAGAACTCTTTTCTTTTAGGAGTGGAGAGTGTGGTGTGCATGGTCTTATCTGTTAACATGCGTTCTTAATGAAAATGGCCCAAAAATGTGTCCACACCGCAAATGCACAGACTGAGGTGTGAGGGAGGTGTTGTAGGCCCTCCACTGTCGTTACCGATGCTACATGGAGTTTCAGTTCATACAGGGAGCATGCAGACCCCAGCCCCTTTTTCAAGTTTAGCATTTTGCATGTCCCAGCCATGTCTGCAGAATCATTTGTCAATAATATCCCCTAATGACAAAAGGGCTCTGAATACTGCCTGAGTCAACTGTGACTTTTTGTATTATTCTGTTCCTTCCTCTGAATCATGGATATGCCTATTTGATCATCATTGTTTTGGACTAAATTGTTTCCAGATGGTTTGATAATATTGCTGGTGCAGTCCTCCTTGTCACCATGGTAGCTTCCATCTGGGCTCAGTTCCAAGAGGGTCGGTCAGAGGTAAAGAGATCACAGAGTATGTAGGAATGTATTTAGGCTAGCCATAGAGTGGACACCAAAAATCTAGCCTGGGTATGCCTACCTAACACTTCCTCTTGATTACCATCTCCCTACAGTGCCAGTCTGGATTTGATCCCACTGAGCTTGTTGTCTCAGGAGGCATTTTAACCTGTCCAGTCAGCGATCAGAGGTTGTTGTGAATGCAGAGCTAGAATGCTATCAGTCAAGGCAAGCTATCAGTTTAGGGGCTGATCCAATCTTTTTAAACTTAAACATCTTAAGCAGGCAACTGAATCTCACTTCCGAATATTGAGATCCTCTGTAGGAAACGAAAGTGTAGAATGAGGGTCTGGTTTTATTACCAGGCTACCAAAAACATGACTGATTGGTTAATTGCTCACCAGAAAAATAAACAAAGAGTAAATGGTTGCCATAGTGGCCATTTGTCGTGGGTTATAAGGCAGCGGAATCTGTGTAAAGAGCAATCAACCCCCACACCCCCCCGCCCACTCCCTTATTATTTAATATCAACTAACCTGTGTGCATATTTTTATGAGGCCTGCATAGCAAAATATTTGTATGTTTAAATGCATCATGAAAACATCGAAATTTAATTTGCAAAACACACCGGCCAAAACTACCTGGACCAACAGGTTGCGGTCACGCCCTAACGCACGAAACCACCTGGGCTTTAAAAGGACCGTGAGGCACAGCTCGTTAGCATAATCTTAAAAGTGACACGGGGGAGAAGAACACAGGACTCCCCGAAGAAAGCTAAAACTTGAACCTGACAAGACGAACAACTTTACGCATCGACTTTCTTCTGTCTGCTAAACTAGAGCATATTTCCTTTCGTCATATTTTCTTATTTTGAGAACAACTCTGTCAAAATGATGCAAATCGCGGAAACCTACACTCAGAAGAACTCCCTGCTGAACGCCATGAACCGCTTTATTGGCGCTGTAAACAACATGGACCAGACGGTGATGGTGCCCAGCCTGCTGCGCGATGTGCCGCTGGAGCATGAGAAAGAACCTGAGGTCAGTGTGCCAGGGAGCTACCTGCGAGACGCCGAAGCCGACATGTTCAGCTACTACATGCAACTCAAGTCGATCCGCAACGACATCGAGTGGGGAGTCCTGGGGCGCGCAGAGGAGATGCGACGCAAGGAGAGAGAAAGCCTTGCGCATGAAGCCACCCGCTCCAACGACAACGAGACGAGCGAGGAGGTGGACTTGGAGCAGCTGTTCCGGTTCCATCTGAAGGGTCTCCACGGAGTGCTGTCCAAACTCACACGCCAGGCCAACGATCTGACCAACCGCTACAAGCAGGAGATTGGCATCGCAGGCTGGGGCCAGTGAGAGAAGCAGGCAGCCCCGCGCACGCACCTTTACCTGCTGCTTGAACGTTTGACCATGACCACTTCCGCACTGCGCAACACGGAGAGGAGCCGAATCATTAAAAAACAACGGAGATGTTCCGCAACTAGTCCTCAAAGAAAGATGAGAGCAAGAGAAGAATGAAAGACTGTTTTCAGCCTCTGCTACTCCGCCTGCGCGGCCTGGTTTTAGAAGTAACGCACTGTTCTTCGTGACAGAGGCAGCGGAAACTCAGTGACACTTCAAACCTCTCATGATTTGCACTGATTCTGTCTATTTCTGTTTTGACAGACGACAAGCCATTAATTATATACTATTTATTTGTATAATTAATATGTAATGGATGAATGAAGACTCGTGTTAAACTATTACTTTATGGCTAGTTGTGCTGAAGACGTTTGTCTTATGAAGCCCTAATTCTGGTTTAACTGACAGGCATGAGCATTTGTGAAAGTTTGTGTATGTAATTAGTGAACAGTACTAGAATATCTGAGTACGTGGACAAAACAGAACCGCTGTTGTTGCTGTGTAACTGCTCAACAATGAAAGACTTCACACATCATGTCATCATGTAACCTAACCAATGTTCCTTTCTCTAACAATGGAAGACTTTGTGTCTACTGGAGTCAGTGAATGACCAATATGTGGATATAACTGTGTGTTTGTGTGTGTGTGGTGTTTATGTGTTGTGTCTTAAGAGATGGCTGGTGTGTTAAACGCCAGCCTATGATCTGACCCACATCAGAATCTATGACTTGGAGTCCTCTGAGAATCCCACAAAGCCATGATGAGACCCATGAGATTCTGACATCACCATAGCAACTTGAATGTTATGACATTTGTTTTATGCTGTTTGTAAATTTTTGTTAATGTTGTTTTTCCCTGAAAATAAATATTTTTCAAAACTGATATCAGATTTGTTAACTGTTTCCTGTGTGCAATATTGTGGTTTTAAATTCTACTCTAAGTACAGCCTGAGACAAACGTAGCTTAACCTTAGAAGTAAACATAGCCCAACGGTCCTATAATTTAGGCCTACATCAAACAGCCAATGCAAATTAATTTGTGCAGGGCACACATATTAGGGTAAATAGCCTAAATTAACTTGTGCAGAGCACATTATTAAAGAGCACATTTTTAGGCTGAATAGGCTACAGTAACTTAACTGAGGCCACAGACATGATGAGGGCTAAGGCAGTGACATCCTGATTAGTGCTGTTTTTAACATCACCATGCTGTAAACACAACAGCTGGATGTTTTCAAACAGTTGGACTCAGCATGGATACTTGAAGTGCTGGGATTTGTGCTTATTTAAGTTCATATAGCAGACAGTGCTGAGTGCATAGTCTTATCTGTTAACATGTATTCTTAATGAAAATGGCCCAAAAATGTGTCCACACCGCAAACGCACAGACCGAGGTGTGAGTGAGGTGTTATAGGCCCTCCATTGTTTTCACCGATGCTAGTTAATGTTAAAAACAGCACTAATCAGGATGTCACTGCCTTAGCCTATTCTCCCTAATCATGTCTGTGGCCTCATTTAATTTAGCCTATTCGCATATTAGCATTATTAGCATAATCGCCCTAGTAATGTACTCTTTAATAATGTGCTCTGCACAAGCTAATTTAGCCTTTTTAACCTAATATGTGTGCCCTGCACAAATTAATTTTCATTGGCTGTTTGATGTAGGCCTAAATTATAGGACCATTGGGCTATGTTTACTTCTAAGGTTAAGCTATGTTTGTCTCAGACTGTACTTAGAGCAGATTTTGCACACAAGAAAAAGTTAGCAAATCTGATATCAGTTTTGAAAAATATTTATTCAGGGCGCATGCAGACCCCAGCCCCATTTTTCATGTTTAGCATTTTGCATGTCCCAGCCATGTCTGCAGAATCATTTGTCAATAATATCCCCTAATGACAAAAGGGCTCTGAATACTGCCTGAGTCAACTGCGTTGACTTTTTGTATTATTCTGTTCCTTCCTCTGAATCATGGATATGCCTATTTGATCATCATTGTTTTGGACTAAATTGTTTCCAGATGGTTTGATAATCTTGCTGGTGCAGTCCTCCTTGTCACCACGGTAGCTTCCAGCTGGGCTCAGTTCCAAGAGGGTCAGAGGTCAAGAGATCTCCACAGAGTATGTAGGAATGTATTTAAGCTGGCCATAGGGTGGACACCCCCCAAAAAACGCATGACTGATTGGTTAATTGCTCACCAGAAAAATAAACAGGGAGGAAATGGTTGCCATAGTTGCCATTTGTAGTTGGTTATGAAACTGTATCAGAATCTGTGTAAAAAGAGAGCAGTTTCCACATTCTACACCATGTCCACCTTTGTGGACTGTTTGCTGTGTAGATGGCAGTCTGTGTGCATGTGTGTGTGTGTGTTTGTGTGCATGTGAGTGTGTGTGTGTCTGTGTGTATGTGTGTGTGTGTGTGTGGGGGGGGGTAGTGTTTGTGTATGCCCAGTTGTTATATAAGTGATATAAGTATATAAGTGTTACTTTCAAGTTCATGTATATTTCACATGTTGTTATTGACCAAGTGCTGCAATGCATCAGTAATTATTAACCCTTGTTGACCCTGAGGAAGTGAGCCTGTAGATAATAACAGTGCTATCAGTGCATGCAGTAAAGACGTAGTTCAGCATGTCTCCAGTGTGTTGACATCTCACTTTCAGCGCACTCCATCCCCTAGCTGTGTTTGTTTTCACTGTGTTCTTGCAGTCTCTCTCTCCCTCTCCCTCTCTCTCCCTGTGCACACATAGCCTGTTTGTGTCACCCATCTGGGCACTGAAAACTACCTCAGGCTAAACGAGACCACTTTCCTGCAGGCATGTCCATGAACACTTGAATTCTACAGATGAATGCAAGGGCATCCATAAGAATCCATTTCCATAAGAATCTTAAGACTGAAACTACTCAAGTAAAAGCATTCCTATGAATGAACACACATACACACACACACACACACACACACACACACACACACACACACACACACACACACACACACACATTGTGTGCAGCAGAAGTGGCTTCCGCCCTGATGAGAACATTCTGTTCATCCATCAGATATGAGGAAAGCAGCAGGATGATTAGAATGCTTTCTCTTGTCCATTGAGAAGTTGTGTATACAACATTAAGACAATTAACAATTATACAGATTATACAATTATGCATTAACAAGTATACA
>PYXC01002288.1:125000-145000 GCA_015244755.2 Tenualosa ilisha | reverse complement strand
TACACACACTAGTTACAAGCCTTAAACTAACACACACAAAAAACTATATGCTCTCACATACACACATACTTACACCTGTGTACAGATGCAGACTTTGGGTAATAGATAACTGCACATACAGTATGTATCAGTCATTCTCTGGAAATTCTACAGCTAAGGTTGCGTGTGTGTGTGTGTGTATGTGTATGTGTGTGTGTGTGTGTTGGTGATCCACAGCTAGCTGTAATGTCTCGTCTGTGTGACCAGACACGGATTGGTGAGTACCACCCTGCCTACGTGCGATACACACATGAGCTGGACACCAACTCTGACTCGGACGATGAGGACAACAACATCCTCTTCTATAGTCCTGACATGGCCCTGAAGGACAGAGGGCCCTGAGAGAGAGAGAGAGAGAGACAGAGAGAGAATGGAGGAACAAATATAAGATTCTGAAGGAGGACCGCTTAGAAAGTGAAGAAGAGAAAGATGGAAACAGCGTGGAGAATGGCAGAGGAGAGGAGCGAGAGACTCAGCCTCAGTGTTGGAGAAAGGAAGGAAGGAGCAGGGAAGTGTGTATTTGGCCCTCTCGTATTCACATCATTATTTCTTTCACATGGCCTCTGCCATCCTGCCTGCATCATGGGAGCTCAGCGGCACATCAGTCCCATAATCCCCCTGGACCCCACAGGCACTATAGGACAGGAGCGCTTGTGGCTAGCAGCTAGGAGTGGAGCCTCTGGTCTCAAGCAGACAACAAAGCAACTGTTTTGGCCCTCTGTGCTTCCCGTAGCTGCCCTCTGCACTGAGAGGGAGAAATTCTCCATAGTGTCGCATTTGAAGCTCTAGTAGCTGTATTACCACCTTTCACCAGCAGGGGAGATGTGACCTTTCTCCATGGCCACTAGTAGCATTATCCTTTTATCCTTTCCCCCTCTCCTTTTACGCATGTGCGCGATATTGATGTTTTGTACACTTTGTTTATTTTGTAATATCTTACCGTGCTCAGCTATGACACACAGTATTTATATTTAAAGAGAACATACAGAACGTTTGTTATATTTTTGTATGATTGTTTACAAGGGAAATATGAATAAATCCATTCTCTGGCCTGTACTCTATTTGTGTGTGTGTGTGTGTGTTTGTGTTTGTGATGTGTGTGAGAGAGAGAGTGTTTGAGAGCAATAATTTCCTATTCATCCAGTTTTCCAGTTTTAGCTGCTTTCAATTCAATAGAGAGTGAGATTGGTCAACAAAACAATTGTAAAATTATGTAGGGTGATCGCTGGCTTGGGTGACACCAGTGGTGGAGGAACTTCAGTAAAAGTACAAATAAGCAGCAAATGATATACTTCAGCAAAAGTTGAACTACCACATCAACAATCTTACTAAAGGAAAAGTAATAAGTACTTGCTTCTAAAAGTACTTAAAGTCCTAAAAGTAAAAGTACTACTGCAATAGATAGTCTCGTAATGGTCTAGATTATATATATATATGTAGGCACTGCTTTTTTAATACAACTTTATTATTATTATTATTATTATTATTATTATTATTCAAATACCGATTCCAGTATCTGTGTTTTGCATATCGGTTGATACCTGATTATTTGGAGGACAAGGTCTAATTAGGTGTCTGTCACTTGCAATTGCATCACAGCAGTGAAAATTACGGTGTAACGGTTTCTATGCAACGTGTTAGTGGATATCAGTGCGGGAGGTGGAGGCATTTGATTATGTTTTCTATGGCATCAGTGAAAATAAATATTCATAAGATTAATTTGAGGGAAATCGTTATTGGATTATAACAGAAATGTGCAACTTGCATGTTTTGTAATGATTTTGGAGAGTAACCTTAGGCTGCTCTGACAGGACTGACAAGCTGACACAAAGTTAGTTGGACAGTAGGCTGCTACGCTAACAGGCTAGTCCAGGCGTTAACAGATTGTTCAGACCTGCAGTCACCTAAACGACCTCGTTTTCATAGCCTGTATCCTTGTAAATTTACTAATGGCACTCATAAAATCCGTGTTTTCATGCATCTACACCTTATATCTGCACATAGCATAGCAAGCTTGTCCATTCTTTTTACGTGCACATGCACCGTCGCTTCGACTGGCCCAAACAAGAGTGCCTCGAGCTGAGGAAAAATATTGTATACAGTGTTGCCATCGGCGAAGCGGCTTCACACAAAACCATGTACCTGATTGGTTTAAACTTCCGAGACATGCAGCCTAAGCGACTTCATCCAAAAAGTGATGATAAAATTAAGCGGTATACTTTCAAGAAATGTAGTGGAGTAGAAAGTACAGACAATAGCTGCAAAAGTAGTGAAGTAAAAGTATTCATAATTATTTCTATTCGAGTAAAGTACATATGCATGAAAAATGTACTTAAGTACAGTATCGAAGTATTTGTACTTCGTTATATTCCACCACTGGATAACACACACGGCGATTAGTTGGTCATAATCCGTCAATGTTTTCATGCACCCAGAGCGGTACGTCAGGATTGGTTAACCAATCACCGCCGAGGGACGCTCACTGGGTGTGGCTAAGAGCAGTTATTTCCTGGAAGCTCTGCTACAATGCTTTCATAACATCTTGAATAACACTAGTTTTGACGAAGACTATATTACGGTTGAGTGAATCAGACAGACGTAAGATACAGGACACCTTCAAAGGAACCACTATCGCCATGGTCTGACTTTTGATAAAGGGTAAGACATCGCACTATATCGTATTTCTTTGGTGGGCGCACAGAATAACGTAGTATGTCAAAGGGCAAACCGACTTGTGACTCGTTTGTTTTTAGCCGAACATCAGTCAGTCATAATGGCGATTTTTACGATAGTTAGCATAAACTTAATAGGAATCTTACATTTAATTTATGTTGGCCAGAAATGCCAAATCCCGATGCAAAACGCCATTAGAGGTTAACGTTATTTAATGTTACACGAAATTGTAGGCGGTTGACACAATTTCCAAACATGCTGGTTTTGTTGGGTTATACGGCCTTTTACCGTACTTCACATTGTAAAATAAAGAGATTTAACATAAAATGGGTAATAACGAATAAACACCAGTGGAACAAGAATTGAAATGAAACTGAAATTGTTGTAGGGTAAAATGGCAATGCCTGAATTCCAACATGCTTTCTGATTTCAGCCAGCATCTACGTGGTCAGGAAAATCCGGGCCTCTATCAAGGAGGGGGAGCAGACAGAGGAACCCATTTTCACACCATGTAGTCTGGCCAAAGGTGAGACATAAAGCTCATAACCATGCAGTGATCTAGCAACACTTTAACCAGAACAGAATCCCATTTAGCATCATAGCGTTCATCTGGCAACAAACATTTTCAAGGTCTTCTAAACCTCCAATGTTAAACTAGAAGAAGGTGTGGGTAGGTGGCTGTGTGTGAGTGTTTAGCTTCACCTCTGAACAGATAGATAGATAGATAGATAGATAGATAGATAGATAGATAAAATCATAGAGATGCTTTATTTATCCAGAAGGGAATTAAGGTGTCCAGTAGCTTAAACACAACACACAGGCACATGACATACAAACGCATACCTAGGAGGAAGAAGGAAGAAGGAGGAAGAAATCAACAGTGTGCCATTACAGTAAAGTTAGGATGTCATGTGTAAAAGGGGTGGTGTGGAGATGTGCAGAAAGATGCAACCGTATCCATAGTGCAAGAGAGTGTCAGTGCAAATACACCGCCAGTGCAAATTCTATATCTTATTCAAGTACAACAACAGTTTACACCATATATTAGACATAATATAATCACTAATTAACTATGCATAGGCAGAAGTAAAAAAACTAAGGCAGTATGGGATAACTCTGTGTGTGAGTTTTTCACATTCTTCGTCTTTGACTTGACTTAGTAGTCATGCTTATTCAATGATTACGTCAGTGTGACATGACTTGTTTAATTCTAGATTGTACATCTTGACAAAGCCCTCTCTCTCTCCTCTCTCTCTCTCTCAGGCACACAGACACATACACACAAACACACAGAGGGACTCTGATGCGTCAGTCAAAGCCCTCTCTCTCTCTCTCTCTCTCTCAGGCACACAGACACATACACACAAACACACAGAGGGACTCTGATGCGTCAGTCAAAGCCCTCTCTCTCTCTCTCTCTCTCTCTCTCAGGCACACAGACACATACACACACACACACAGAGGGACTCTGATGCGTCAGTCACTGGCCTCTCTCTCTCTCTCTCTCTCTCTCTCTCTCTCTCTCTCTCTCTCTCTCTCTCTCTCTCTCTCTCTCTCTCTCTCTCTCTCTCTCTCTCTCTCTCAGGCACACAGACACATACACACACACACACACAGAGGGACTCTGATGCGTCAGTCACTGGCCTCTGTTATAATAGTTATTAAGTTAGGCTGGAATGAGACTCCAGATTTATCTGATTAGTCCAATCCCCATAATCCCATTCCTTTTCTATTTGTACTCGCTGTGTGTGTGTGTGTGTGTGTGTGTGTGTGTGTGTGTGTGTGTGTGTTTGGGGTGGGTGGGGGGTTCGGGTTTCAGGGTGTGACAGGCTTGCAAATAAAGATTAGAATGGAATGCAGGCTGTGGTATTTCATTTCCTTGTGTATTTGTTTTTACATGATCAGGTTAAATTTCACAGGAGATCACGTCAATGTGTGTGTTTGTTCTCTCAGGTGAGCAGAAGGCGCTGTCAGAGTCTGGGAAGGCGGCCATGTTGACTTCTGACCCTGATGATGCGGTGGGTGCCGGGGCCGGGGCTCTGGCCCCATCCGCTGAGACAGCAGTGCAGAAGTGCGGCTCCTGAGGTTAAGGGTCACGCCTGCAGGTTGCCTGGGACAATAGGATCTTAGCTAGCTGCTGATGCCTGCCATTGTTTACTAAATACATCAGTACACTCATTGGGATTGGTTAGCAAATCACTGCCAGGAGATGCTCATTGGGTGTGGCTCATAGCAGTTACTTCCTGGAAGGAACATTTTGAATAACAGTAGTTTGGACAACTATGTTACGGTTGAGTTTCTCAGACAGATGGCAGCTATGGAGGTTAAGAGTCTCGGTGTTGGAATGTTGCATCACAATCGTGACATCAACCTAGTTCTTCCAGGCAGTTCTGACAGGCGTGACCTACGACCAAAGAGAGTCTCTCTCTCTCTCTCTCTCTCATTCTCTCTTTCAGCTGTTAATGATGGTCTGAACATCAACCCTTCATTGAGGGGCTGTTCAGACCTGAGGTTTTTCTTCAGCTAAGGACACACACACACACACACACACACACACACACACACATACGAACGTTCATAACAGCACAAACATGCTTACATACACCATTCACCATAATTACATAACTACATACCTATGTACATGTTTTTTTTTAAATAAACAGTGTCTGTTGATAAATCTGTACAATGGTAAATAAACTATTTGTAACACCACTGTTGGCCGCCACATGCTTTTTTTCCTTATATATCATTATACTGATATTTAACAATATCCCAACATATTACAGCTTTTTTCAATCGCTGACAAGCTTTTGTCCGATCAACCTCATTTTCAAAACTAAATACAATTTGCACACCATATGCCTGTTCTGGCCATACGGTTGACACATTTCTTACTCTTTTCACATTATATGCAGTCAACGAATGTATTTCTATAATACTTACGTTTTCATTACATACAGTGTCACCCAAACACCAAAATGATGTATCTTTTATTTGCAAATGCATACACACAGCAGGCCAGAAATGGAAATCTAATGTCCAAAACCTTAAATTCAATACAAAACTCTTAGGTCAGCAATAGATGAATACATAGATGATAATTCTTGAATTACAGTAACACTAAATAGGTCATTAAAAAAAAAATCAGAAAAGGAAAGATAGAAAAAAAAAACATCTCCAATTTCAACTGCAATTGGATAGGTTGACAGGTGTTGTCAACAGACTGGTGTTTTGTTGTAATTGGAGTTTTAAAAAAAATGATTACAGAATGGGTAAAAGCATGTTAGCAGCTGGGAATTACTGTAGGCCTGTGCATCTGCAACAGTTCGTGAAGAATTCCTATGGAACATTCATTTACATTTACATTTACATTTAGGCATTTAGCAGACGCTTTTATCCAAAGCGACTTACAAAAGAGGATAACATTCAAGCTACAACACAATGAACTAACAAGGAGTGCGTATTGCTAACATAGAATCTGCACTGTTTTAAGTTGAAAGTGCAATAGTGTAACACAATGTAGAGAAATTAAATTATTAAGTGCATTCTCAAAGTTTACGCCAGGAGATATTCTTGGAAGAGCTTAGTCTTCACGAGTTTCTTGAAGGTGGAGAGGGTATCAGTTGATCTGGTAGCACTTGGGGGGTCATTCCACCAGCGCGGAACGAGATATGAGAAGAGTCTGGACTGACCTGCACAAGGTGTTGGCCGTGCTAGAAAACGTTCCTTAGAGGAGCGTAGTGGTCGTCGGGTGACATAGGGCTTCAGAAGAGAATTCAAGTAGATGGGAGCAGAGCATTATGTAATGTAAAATGACTTATTTTGGAAAAATCACACACATCACTGTAAACACTCACTCTAATATAATTAGTGGTTACTGTAAGTAAATGGAATCGTGGTTTTGAAGTCATTGTAGTTCATGAAGTTGTGAATTTGAAATAAGTGGAAATGAATGTAGTTTCAGAAATGCCATCACTTGTTAGCATTTTGAAAGTCAGTATACTCTGACTGACAAGTTAACTGTGTAAAGAAAACATATACTCGTGTTTGGTAGAATTATTTCATTGTGAGACTGTTTTGTTAACAAAATGTGCTTTTGACATGGAAACTAACTGTTTGGCTAATTGTGTGACGAAGACTTGCTGTGTTAAGAGTTTCGAAAAAGTATTTTAAGTACAGGTTTGTGGTTGTTAGCGATTGAAAAAAAAAACTGTAAACAAGACATTGCCTGTTTAGGTATCTGTGCTTACGTGATGATCTGACCAAGTATGTCTTTTTGAAGTCGCATGTGTTATAATCTGACCTAATCTGTTTGCCAAGAATTTGCAAGGGATTAGATGGAACTGTACTAAGTAAAAAAAGAATTCTGTCCAAAAATAGAATATGGATAGGCAGGGGCGCCACCAGGTGGGGAAAAGTTAGGATGATTCCAAGGCCCTGGCACTGATAGGGGGCCCTAGAGAACATTTGAATATTATAAGCAATGTTTGGGAGGCCCAAAATCATTTTCTGTCATAGGGCCCCAAATTTTTAGCAGCGCTGCTGTGGACAGGCTTAATAGGGACTGTGTGTATGTGTATTTCTGTGTGATTGCGTACAACAAGTAGGCCTTCAGCCGATCAGTTACGAGGGGGATTTCATAACATAGTCATGAAAGGCATTAAACCTGTTAACATCTCTATTTCAAACATCCTGCCCTGTGTGGTACAAAATGATCCTAGTTTTACCGCTCTCTTATGAGAACTGATGTTGGTAGTCCACACCAGATTTGTCTATAACTATGGAAAATAAAGGCGCCACAAATTTAGATGACTTCAGATGAGTGTTTGCACTGTGTGAAAGGAAAGGATGTAAATATTTATCTCCAGGTCTAGTAGTAATAGCGATGTAAAACAAAGTACCTTTCGGTCACACTGATTTTGTCAAAGTCGCTCAAGGATGAAGAAAGTTGGACCCTGCTGTAGAATGTAGCACAGGGAGTTCATGGTTTGTTCAGGTTCCTGTCGTGGATCGCGATTAGGTAATACAACTCCAGACCTTTAGATGACGCTAATTCAACTGTCTGTTCATGAGTCCCAGTGTTGGCAGAGACGATCCATACATGAACTTCCTGGGAATAACGGAAGATAGTTTTACGGAAACATTGGCAGCGTAATTCATGTGCACTTCGGGAAATCAACAGAGAGGATATACCGGGCCATATTTCCCAGTTTTGGAGTGATTTAGGGATTCATACAGTCGATTTTCACCGTCGCGGAGTGTAGCCCGTGAAGAACACAGACTGCTTTTCCTCTCTGTTTATCATGCTTTGCAAGTGGCAGTAGTTCAGAGGTAAGTACTTAGAGAAAGAAAGAAAACAAAGGCCAACTCATCTTCCAGCTCACTCTGTCCAGATGGTTTCTTGTGTATATGAGTCCATGGTTAAATGGGGGAAGTGTGTGAGTACGTGTTGCGGCTGATGCTGGCTGTTCATGTGGTATGTGTAGGGTAGACAGAGAGGGGGTGTCAAGACAGGGGGGCAGTCATGTGCACGCGCCAGCGCGAACTCTTATCTGTTCTGTTGATATCAGAGCTTAGAGCGACCGGAAGAAGTCTGGCGGATTGGTTATGGTGCAACACAGAACTGTCACACACACACGGGTCCTCTCATTTCAGACGAAAACACTATAATCATGTTACTTTTACAGATCCGAAATACACACATCGAAAAAGAGTTGGAAATAAAGACGTCTGTAAATGTTTTAGTAACATTTAGGCGTAATTTAACCCGATGTCATGGCCATGAATGACAGGTCAATTATGGTTTACTAGAATACAATAACAACATCTATTTAATAGAAAACCCATCTTTCTCCTTCTGTGTCTCTCTCTTTGTGACACATCCCCACTGTCATCCGTACCTCCCTCTCCAGAGCAGAGCTGATGGCTGGTTTCACAGAGAACACTCGCCTGTCTGTGGTCTTGGACAGGAGGAAGGCTCTTACCATCTTGCCGACTGTGCCAGATAGGACAATCTCTCACCAGGTAGGCTACAGCTACTACACCATTCTCTCTCTCTGTCCTTTCTGTCCCTCTCTCCCTCCCTCCCTCCCTCTCTCACATATCCAAACACCACCACATCAGATCAAACCTGATCACTGTTCCTCTGTGTCTCATCCAGACAGACAGCCCTTATAAGATTCCCTCCAGTCCACCCATCTTAGCGGAGAATGGCTGTACAAAGGTGCGTCTAAATATTTTAGTGTGTAGTAATGTCTGCATGTGTGTGTGGCAAGAGGTGATGTCAACAGGAAAAGTGTGTGTGTGCGTGTGTGTGTGTGTGTGTGTGTGTGTGTGTGGGGTCTTTATGATGCAGTTTGATCTTTATGATGCTGTGTGGTCCTGATGCTGTGTGTGAGCATCCTGATGCAATAAGAGGAATCAGTCTAATGTGCTGATCTGTCTCAAATTCAACATGATAAAACATTGCAGAGCGTTAATACGTCACCCATAGGGATGAATGGGAGCCGCAGCAAAACATATCAAGACATTGCATCCGCTGAACTTGGCCCTTGATTCATCACCTGGGATCAGAATGGAGCCCATGAACGATGTGTTTTAAGCAGACAGTGAATCAGTTTGGAGGCCACACAACAAATCACTTATTCTCTCTTTCTCTTTCTCTTTCTCTTTCTCTCTTTCTCTTTCTCTTTCTCTTTCTCTCTTTGTCTTTCTCTCTCTCTCTCAGGTTCACTGGACTCAGCTTGCTCATGACTCCTCCCCCAAGACCTCAGTGCACCTAAATGGCACCTCCTCCACCAATCACACATGGGGTCTTAGCAGGCAGGGTGGGGTCAGGTGAGTGCTTGTCTTATAGTATGCACTCATTGGGCTGACGGACCTGATCAGAATGCCGACAGACAGTTGCTGATGTCTCTATCGGTGATTTTAACATTAAGGTCTGTTGTTGCCGTTAATCTGCCCATTCCACTAAAACTTGTGCCACAGGCACTCATCCACATCTGACATCTGACCGTCGGCCTGATGTGCACACACTTACAGACTGATGGAGCAGTCTTCATCCTCAGTCTGAAATGGCTCCTCAGGGAAACACTTCCCAGAGCCTGGCTGGCACTGTTAGAACAGGCTGATTGGTGTGTGATGGCAGTGCAGTCAGCAATGTGCTGCAATAAAGCTTTTCCCTTTATTTTGGGGTGTTTCCTACCCCTCACCCAGAGCTGCACAGTGCCAGTCCTGGATGACTGATGGGAGTAAAGCTTTTGTCTTAATATTTTGTCTTAATGTTTGCTTTTGATAAAAGTGTCTGCCAAGAACTTAAATATAATATATATATTATATTATACTATAAATATAAACAGAATAACCATAAAGACTGCATGTCTATAGCACTTCTACCCCTATGAGCACTCAAACCGCTTTGCAATGTGCGCCTCCCTCACCCATTCACACCCATTCATTCACACGGAGGCCGCCATGCAAGGTGTCAACCTGCCACTAGGAGCAATTTGGGGTTCAGTTGCTCAAGGACACTTTAATGGGGTCAGGCGGAGCGGGGCTCAAACTCCCAAACAGCACCTCTGCCACCTGCGCCACCATCGGCCCCCTGTTTGAGGCATTGTTTTGATAAAAGGGATGCCTCAATTAGTGGTGAGTTGTTATGTTGTGTTGAGTTAAAGTCTGAACACTTCTTGAACTATAATTATTTTGTTGCTGTCAAAAAGGTCGAAGGTCGTGGCTGATGGCTGACTGCATAGAGGTACATAAATGACATTTATCAGGTCCTGTCTTTACCCGATGTGGTCATTGTTCTTTGGCTTTTGTCCAACGTGATACACAACAATTAAGATCAAATTGGGCCGTTCAAAGTAGTTGTAGCAAATGGAACCGGGTCATGCTTTGCAGTCCAGCCTGGGGCTCACCCATTGGGAGGGGAAAGATAAAAAGCCCTAACTAATCAACCAAAAAGCCCTAACTAGTCAACCAAAAAGCCATAACTAGTCAACCAAAAAGCAGCCTCCCATTGGGAGAGGAAAGCCCTAACTAGTCAACCAAAAAGCAGCCTCCCATTGGGAGAGGAAAGCCCTAACTAGTCAACCAAAAAGCAGCCTCCCATTGGGAGAGGAAAGCCCTAACTAGTCAACCAAAAAGGCCAGACTCCCAATCAGCTGACTAGGAGGCTCTTGAGATGATCAGGGGCTATACTACGAAGCCAGGTTACCAGCTAAACTGGGTCACTTCTGGATTAACTACTGATCTAAAAACAACTTGTCACTTCAGAAACAACTGATGCTCAATGGAGGGTCCTTTTAGAGATCAGTGGTAACTCCCAAAGCCACCCGGGTTAACCAGTAACCTCGCTTAGTAGTACAGGGCCCTGCTCATTTTATCCACAGCAGCAAAGCATCATCATTTCCATTTAGGTGGACTCATTTAGCTGTTTTTTTTTTCGCAAAAGCTGTTTTTGTGCTTGGGCAGGAAATTGTGCTTCATAAGCTTATGCCTCCTATTCACCCCCCAATACACACACACACTCACCACACACACACATACACACACACACACACACATACACACACATACACACACACACACATACACACTCAGGCACTGGGAGCTGTGTCTCAAGGCCACCGTCTCTACCCTCAGTGTTTTCAGGTGAAGAGTGGTAGGGGTCCCCTCAGGTGTGAGCTCAGCTGAGGAGTGTGGTAGTGGTGCCCTCAGGTGTGAGCTCAGGTGAAGAGTGTGGTAGTGGTGCCCTCAGGTGTGAGCTCAGGTGAAGAGTGTGGTAGTGGTGCCCTCAGGTGTGAGCTCAGGTGAGGAGTGTGTTAGTGGTGCCCTCAGGTGTGAGCTCAGCTGAGGAGTGTGTTAGTGGTCCCCTCAGGTGTGAGCTCAGCTGAGGAGTGTGTTAGTGGTGCCCTCAGGTGTGAGCTCAGCTGAGGAGTGTGGTAGTGGTGCCCTCAGGTGTGGTGTGAGCTCAGCTGAGGAGTGTGTAGTGGTGCCGTCAGGTGTGAGCTCAGCTGAGGAGTGTGGTAGTGGTGCCCTCAGGTGTGAGCTCAGGTGAAGGAGTGTGTTAGTGGTGCCCTCAGGTGTGAGCTCAGGTGAGGAGTGTGGTAGTGGTGCCCTCAGGTGTGAGCTCAGCTGAGGAGTGGTAGTGGTAGGAGCGTGTTAGTGGTGCCCTCAGGTGTGAGCTCAGCTGAGGAGTGTGTTAGTGGTGCCCTCAGGTGTGAGCTCAGGTGAAGAGTGTGTTAGTGGTGCCCTCAGGTGTGAGCTCAGGTGAGTGTGTTAGTGGTGCCCTCAGGTGTGAGCTCAGTGAAGAGTGTGTGGTTAGGTGGGTGCCCTCAGGTGAGCTCAGGTGAGAGTGTGTTGGTGCCTCAGGTGTGAGTTCAGGTGAGGAGTGTGTTAGTGGTGCCCTCAGGTGTGAGCTCAGGTGAGGAGTGTGGTAGTGGTGCCCTCAGGTGTGAGCTCAGGTGAAGAGTGTGTTAGTGGTGCCCTCAGGTGCGAGTTCAGGTGAGGAGTGGTAGTGGTGCCCTCAGGTGAGGAGTGTGGTAGTGGTGCCCTCAGGTGTGGTGCTCGGTGGGTGGACCATGACCATGATTGGCAGATGTTCGCCCCTGGTTTGAGTGTGTGTATCTACCCAGGGTAACACCAGAGCACTTCACCGTTGGCATTTAGTTTGGTTGACCTGTTAGTGTTATTTATGGGATTTCCAAAGGACACCAAATCTTTAAAACTTCATTTCTTACATTCAGAACAGAACATACCTGCAGTGTGGGATTTACATTTGAATTTGGCACATTAAGTTCAAAACACAAGTCAAAGGGAACTTGTGTCGCCACAGCGAGCCCTGACCCCTGACCCCTGACCTGTGTCAGATAAACCAGAATGCCAAGTGAAAATGGGAGAGTGTGACATTCCTTCCTCACAGGCTTGTGCTTGTGTTTGTTTGTGTGTGTGTGTGTGTGTGCGTTTATGTGTGTGTGTACACATCTGGCAGATCAACCTTGTCTTGCCTGTTTGTGTGTGTGAGCATGTCTGGCGTGAGACTTGAAGCATTCCAACAAAGTGTTGTCACCCAGTCAGAATAACAAAATGGCTTGATTAGACCAGCGGTTCAACCCTCCTTCCCTCCTAACACGGAGGAAGAAGGAAACAGCTTTTAGCTCCATCTCAATGCCTTTGCTTCTTGTCAGTGTCAAAGGCTCTGATTGATTGATTAAGTTCTTCAGTTTCTGAGGCTCTGATTAGATATTTCTGTTGAGTTCACTGGGTGTGTGTGTGTGTGTGTGTGTGTGTGTGTGTGTGTGTGTGTGTGTGTGTGTGTGTGTGTGTGTGTGTGTGTGTGTGACCGTCCGAGTGTGTGTCCGACTCTAAGTTGCTCCTGCTGTCCTGTGACTAACACCCAAGGTTCTTAGTTGTTTTACCTTACCCGCACTTATTCTTATTTAACAGCCTGTACTTGCACAGACAGCATTTGTTTGCATACCAGTGCATGTTGGCCAGCATGCATTGATGCCATTGAACAGACTCTCACAGTGGAACTCTTGTCTTATTCTGTCTATCGTCTAATGTGTATATGTAATGTGTGCTGTAATATTTTATTGTGTCATGTCACAGGCAATGACAACATGCCTGGCGCACCAATTCTCTGACCAAAAATTTCCCCATGGGGACAATAAAGTTTCTAACTAACTAACTATCAAGTGTAATTTTTAGACAGGCCACTAGGTTGTGCCTTTCACTCAGGTTGGCTATTGGTGTCTCTGAATCACTGGTTGCTACTCTGGTGAGTCTCTTTGCCATTGAGATTCATCTTCACATACAGGCCTATGTGGAAATAAAAGACAGTGAGGCATGTTTGTGAATCCCTCTAACTTGTCGTGTAGAAGACCTCTCAAAAGTACATACTGCTGCCTAACAATTTATCTATATTTGCACTGTCATATTACCTGTACTCAGTACGCTACCTCCACCACTCTGTATGCTGCTAGCCACTTTGAACTCAAGTGTGTTCCTATCTCATTCACTTGTCTCTGTATGTGTACTTTAGTAGGGCTGCATAGGTATTTTTTTTAATGCATTATTTATTTATGCATTGCACTGTGTGCAATCTCACTTGAAGAGACTACTGTAGTGGTTAGGGAAAATGTTACTTACTATAAGTATGTTACTTGCCACACTTAGGATAGGTAAGAACACCAGTACCCTACACTCCTTCATTTTGTCTTGTCTGGCACTTTAATGTTTGTGAAATGGTTCATGTCCAACTCAGTTGTCTTAAATGTTCAATGTTCAATGTCTGTCTTTGTTAAGCATGGGATAGTAAGAAACTTAATTTTAATTCCTCGTATCTCTTGTACATGTGAAGAATTGACAATAAAGCTGACTTTGACTTTGACTTTGAAAAGTTTAGAAGACACGACTCTCAAAAGTGTAGAAGACAGGACTCTCAAAAGTGTAGAAGACACGACTCTCAAAAGTGTAGAAGCCACGACTCTCAAAAGTGTAGAAGGCACGACTCTCAAAAGTGTAGAAGGCACGACTCTCAAAAGTGGAGCCACTTAAAAATGTTGGTGTTTCCATGAAAATTGCATTAAATGAAATTACTGATTAGAAGTGATGATTTTAATTGAAATACTAGGTGTATCTTTAATTCATCAAACCTGTTCCATCTGTGTGTGTGTGTGTGTGTGTGTGTGTGTGTGTGTGTGTGTGTGTGTGTGTGTGTGTGTGTGTGTGTGTGTGTGTGTGTGTGTGTGTGTGTGTGTGTGTCTGTGTCTGTGTCTGGCCATGTCCCTGTGTGTCCGTATGTGTGTGTGTTTCTCTTTTCCTAAACCCCATTCTGTGTTGGCAATGGTTTCCCATGTGTCTGCCAGAGGTTTAATGATCTGAGTACATTTTGGTGTGTGTGTGTGTGTATGCACGTGTTGGACTCTGCTTTGGCACAGCACATGAAGTGCATCATTTGCTTATCAGTTACACACACACACACACGGACAATTTCTCTCTCTCACTCAAACACACACAGATGCACACAAATTGAGCTTATCGGTATCACACCAGCTGCTTGCTTCTCACACACACACACACACACACACACACAGTTACGTGTTTGGCTGACTGTGTGTAAATATTTTTGGTCGTGATGGGACTGAGTGTTGCTCTTGATCAGAATATGTAGAACGCGATGGATTCAATAAGTGTGTGAGTCTTTTTTAAGGCTATATGTTTATGATTCTGTACGTTTGTGTGTGTGTGTGCTTGTGTGTGTGTGTGTTTGGAGATATTTCAGAGTCATGTATTCATATGTTACAATTGGGATATTGAGTTAAAATGTGAAATGTTGTATTTACTAGTTCCATTTGGTCCTTGCATAAAGATTGTCTGTGTGTGTGTGTGTTTGTGTGTGTTTGTGTGTGTGTGTGTGTGTGTGTGTGTGTGTGTGTGTGTGTGTGTGTGTGTGTGTGTGGTTTGAGAGTTTTTATTATTCGTATTTATTTGTATTGACATATTCTGTCATTTCTGTAAATTGATTGTAACATGGATTGTAACATGAATGATGTACTGATGTGTGTGTGTGTGTGTGTGTGTGTATGTAGGCGAGAATTGCGGTTGGTTCTGGAAGATGTGTTGAAGACAGAGATTGGGCGGCGCTACCTGCGGCGGAGTGGGTGTGTCCAGTTGTCAGCGATCCAATCCAAGAGTCGGAGAGAGAGCCAGACGCCAAGGTGGCAGCTCAAACCAGCCGATCACCAAAGGAATCACGATGATCCCCAGACCAGACCAGCCGATCAGCGAAAGAGGTCTGAGGATACTCAGCCCAAGGCTGCTGATCAACGAAGGAGGTTTGAGGATCCTCAGGCCAAAGCAGCTGATCAGCGAACAAGATTTGAGGATCCTCAGCCTAGATCAGCCGATCAGCGAAGGAGACATGATGATCTCCAGCCTCCACATACGGATTCACCCAAGCTCAAAAACGCCACTTCATTAAAGGCCAAAGCAACAGACTCTGATCAGCCTAAACTAATCACCTCCTCCAGGATAGAGTCAGATCATTCTGAACAGCCCAAACCAATCAGTACCTCTAAATCCAAGCCTGTCTCATCAGAGGACTCCACCAATGCCAGAAGCCCGTCTCGGTCTCAGAGATGTGTGGAGCATGGCAAACCCAGAGCGCCTCTGTCCGACACGCACAAGCCTTTCACCTCCCTCACGTCCTCTCCAGACACGCCAAAGTCACTCACCGCCTCCGGGCATTCTGGGAGCTCGGACACCCTCACAGCCCAGCAGCAGAGCAGCTTTGGGGGCAGACAGATCCAGGTGCAGGTGGAGGTGCACGCACTCCCCAGCGCCATGAGGACATTACGCACCACTACTGACCAGCCCAATCACACTGACCCCTGCACATCCAAACAGGGCGACGCCTCCAGCCCTAGAAAGACGTGCTCAGACTCCACCAGACACGGGAGCGTCCCCTCTGTGGGTTTGTCACCCTCAGCGCCAAACCCCTTGGGCCGGCTGCGGACCAGCGGCCCAGTCACGGTTGAGGAGCCCGGCCCCAGACTGAGGCGCGTGAAGTACCCCCACCTGAGTCCGCTGTGCCCGAGAGAGTCACCTCACGGCGGGCATCTCTCATACACACACACAAGAGCGCTCAGGACACAAGACTTGGGACGACTGCAGCAGAGAGCCCACAACAGGAGGTGGGTACACACACACACACACACACACACACACACACACACACACACACACATAAACATAAACACTAAGGTAAGCAAGAGCAAGATAGCGAAGAACAAAAGCAATAGCAGTTACTGTGACATCCTTACAAAGACACACACACACACACACACACATACGCACACACACACACACACACACACACACACACATACGCACGCATTAGCAAGACACTGCACTATAAATATGGCCATATAATTTCTGCGATGTGGAAAACACAGACAGAGCCACAGAATAGAGACATATAAACAGAAATCTACTGTAAATGTGGAATTGGAATTTAAGTTGACAATTAAATCGTCTTTTTTCAAATATTTCAGTCGAAACCCCCATGCAGCAACCCGCTGATCTGCACAACCTGACCAAATTACTGAGCGCTAGTCTGTAGCCATCTCAAGCGATCACCATGTGAGTTTGTTTATCCCTGTTAGGCGTATCATTTCTAAAGGAGCAGCTTGCGTCCAGACAAGACATCCTCTCCCAGTGGACTGGTGGACAAAAGAAAACACTCATTTCTCCAGCAGGAAATACTGGCTAATTTAATTGAATTACTTGCTAATAAAACATAGCAGTAGACGCAGTGGGAGAGCTCCACCTCAGCCGTTGAGTGAGTGAGTGTGTGTGCTCATCTACGCAACAGTGTGGGAGTGTGATTGTGTGCGAGTAAGTAAGTGTGTATGAGTGAGTAAATGTGAGTGTGAGTGAGCGTCCAGACAAGACATCCATTCTCAGTGGACAGATGGAAACAGAAAACAGTGTCTTCTCAAACAGGAAGTACTTACTAATTTTGTTATAAAACACACCAGCAGACGCAGAGCCCTGCCTGAGTCAGAGTGAGTGAGTGTGAGTTAAGGTGCTCATCTACCTGGTGCTGTAGTCAGGATAGAAGTAACCATTGCCTATTTCCACAATGTTTCAAACATCAACACAGATTCCTGCAAATGTTCATGCAATGATGTGCATTAGATCTTATTGTGAAATATCATGGCATTGTAAACATTGACTCCTTTGCTAATCACATATGTCCAACAACAGCCCATACATGAGGATGATTATATCATAACATGAAGAGAGAGGCTAGTCTGTGTCGGCTGAGAGGACAAGGTGTACGGGCGCGTAAGTGTGAGAGAGGGCAAGGTGTATGGGCGCGTAAGTGTGAGAGAGGGCAAGGTGTATGGGCACGTAAGTGTGAGAGAGGGCAAGGTGTACGGGCGCGTAAGTGTGAGAGAGGGCAAGGTGTACAGGCGCGTAAGTGTGAGAGAGGGCAAGGTGTATGGGCATGTGAGTGTGAGAGAGCATGTGGATTGGCCACAGTACCATCTGCCATGACTGGGCCTCGTGTCCGTGACTGGGCCTCGTGTCCGTGACTGGGCCTCGTGTCCGTGACTGGGCCTCGTGTCCGTGACTGGGCCTCGTGTCCGTGGCTGGGCCTCGTGTCCGTGGCTGGGCCTCGTGTCCGTGACTGGGCCTTGTGTCCGTGACTGGGCCTCGTGTCCGTGACTGGGCCTCGTGTCGTGTCGTGTCGTGTTTTACAGAGGTTAGAAAGAACAAAAACTGAAACACACAAACGGAATTTAAGGAAAAATCAAACAGATTTCAGAGGCCTTATAAAACTGCAGTACTGTTCACAGCACACATGTAATTTTTATTATGACACACACCCACACATACACACGCTCATCCACACTTACACACACACTCACACTCACACACATACACATGGTCTCACACACATGCGCACATACACACACTCATGCTCTCATAAACATATACTTACACATACACACGTGCACACACACATACACCTACACATACACACGCACACACAAACATATACTCACACATACACACGCTTACATACACTTACACATACACATGCTTACACACACATACACCCACACATACACACGCTCACACACACATACACCCACACATACACACGCTCACATACACATGCTCACCCACACATACACCCAGACATATGCACGCTCACACACTCACACACACACACGCTCACACAAAAGAGGACCTTTTCACTTTCACTTTCTAAGACTCTCTCTCGATGTGTCTTTCTCTGTACAGGAAGTGATGAGAAGGAAGAGGCGGAGCTGTGAG
The DNA here is from genome assembly GCA_015244755.2 of Tenualosa ilisha. Classification (NCBI taxonomy): domain Eukaryota; kingdom Metazoa; phylum Chordata; class Actinopteri; order Clupeiformes; family Clupeidae; genus Tenualosa; species Tenualosa ilisha. Next base: position 126,433 of record PYXC01002288.1, on the reverse strand, counting down.
AATGGCCTTGTGTTGAGGAACGGCACGACACAGGAGGCGGAGTGTGTCCAAAGGAAGAGTGTACTCTGCCTCTCAGGGGACAGCGGAGGGGCCGAGGAGCCGCCAATCAAGTGTCCCCGCCTCACTAGCCTGTCTGAGGAGCAGCCAACCAATGAGGAAAGGCAGAGTCTAATACGGGCCCCCCTACACGTCAGCCAATCAGAGCCCAGTATGTAGCACAACAGACAAATCTAAACATCAGCGTAGATTTATAGATCTCACACACACACACACACACACACACCCGCCTCTCCCTCTTTCTCTCTCTCTTGCTGTATTTATTGTTCCCCCTTCTCTGTGTGTGTGTGTGGAGTGCTGCCTGAGCTCTCTTTGCCCTGTCAATTCATTTGTTTCCCCTCCAGTCTGCCAGTCTTCTCGCAGGCGTCTGCAGTCTGCCAGTCGTCTCGCAGGCGTCTGCAGTCTGCCAGTCGTCTCGCAGGCGTCTGCAGTCTGCCAGTCGTCTCGCAGGCGTCTGCAGGCTGCCAGTCGTCTCGCAGGCGTCTGCAGTCTGCCCGTCGTCTCGCAGGCGTCCGCAGTCTGCCCGTCGTCTCGCAGGCGTCTGCAGTCTGCCAGTCGTCTCGCAGGCGTCTGCAGTCTGCCAGTCGTCTCGCAGGCGTCTGCAGTCTGCCAGTCGTCTCGCAGGCGTCTGCAGGCTGTCAGTCAGACTGTGAAGTTTAGCCTGAAATAAAGTTCTACTTCAGCTCATTCATCTCTCTTGCTTCCAAGGCTCTGGTACAGCTGGAATGAACTCCTCAGTTTGGAATGAAGATTCCTCCATCTCATGTAAAGAAAATGGGCTTCTCATTTAGTATACTAGTATACCTTAGTATACTATAATAGGCTACTAATTTTATTTCTGACCACTTGAACGTTGTGCTAATTTTCAAGCTAAATGACAAACATGCAAGGCAATGGTTAAGATTGCAGTGGAGGAGGGAAAAAAGGCAAGTAGGATGTTTCATTTCCCTGACATTGTAAAGATTTCATATCCCTGACATTGTAAAGATTTTGTATCCCTGACATTGTAAAGATTTCATATCCCTGACATTGTAAAGATTTCTTACAGCTGTGGATACTTTGGATTGTTTGGTAGACGTAGAGGAAGCATGTTTCTGACGTGTGCTGTATGCGGCGGCTTCAGTGCGCTCAGTTGGGTGTGTGTGCGTGCGTGTCTGTGTGTGATCTCATATCCATATCTCGTGTGTGTGTCTGTGTGTGTGTTTCAGTTGTGCTGTCCAGTGAGGAGGAGGAGGAGGAAGAGTCCGGTGCTGCTGCTCCTGCATCTGAGGATGAGGATGGTGATGAAGATGAGGACAGTGATGAAGAAGATGATGGTGATGATGATGATGATGATGGTGGTGGTGACTGTGATGAAGAGGACGCTGCTGTTCCAG
>PYXC01002288.1:105000-112500 GCA_015244755.2 Tenualosa ilisha | reverse complement strand
ACTTTACTGTGTGAACATGTGTGTGTGTGTGTGTGTGTGTGTGTGTGTGTGTGTATGTGTGTATAAGATGCGGCCACAGAGAGTGTGTTCCCTGGGGTGGCCCTGGTGGAATTTGGTCCAGGGGCGGCGACAGTCAGCGACCCTGCTAGAATGTTCCGTCAGGGGGAGAGCTGGGTAGTCGGGGAGGGGGGCCGACGCAAGAAGAGGAACGTGCTTCTGCCCAGCGGAGTCCGAATCTGCTCCCAGGAGTCCCTGCAACAGGCTCTCGAGTACCACCTCCAGTACTACCAGCTCAGAGGTGAGAACACACACACACACACACACACACACACACACACACACACCTCCAGTACTACCAGCTCAGAGGTGAGAACACACACACACACACACACACACACCTCCAGTACTACCAGCTCAGAGGTGAGAACACACACACACACACACACACACACACACACACACACACACACACACACACACACACACACACCTCCAGTACTACCAGCTCAGAGGTGAGAACACACACACACACACACACACCTCCAGTACTACCAGCTCAGAGGTGAGAACACACACACACACACACACACACACCTCCAGTACCACCAGCTCAAAGGTGAAAACAAACACACACACACACACACACACATACACACACACACCTCCAGTACCACCGACTCAGAGGTGAAAACACACACACACCTCCAGTACTACCAGCTCAGTGGTGAAAACACACACACATACACACACATTCTTCACAAGAGATGGGACATGTAGCTCAGGTACTTGGATTAGCTGAATTTCTGCACAGTAGCCACACTGATGGATTTCCAGGACACTTTCAGTGAAAGGTGTTTGTGTTTGTGTGTGTGTTGCTTGTGTGTGTGTGTGTGTGTGTGTGTGTGTGTGTGTGTTGAGGGCTTAAAAGACTGGATTATCTGAGTGATGAGTGAACTTAAGTACTCCTCAGCAGGGGTGTCCTGCTAGAGGACACATGAAGAGCATGAAGTCCAGCAACAGGACTCCGCCAGTCCTAAACCTCACAGGCAGGCTAGACTCCGCCAGTCCTAAACCTCACAGGCAGGCTAGACTCCACCAGTCCTAAACCTCACAGGCAGGTTGGCAGGCAGGGTTCTGACCCAAACACTGGCTCTGACCTCACACTGACCCAAATGCCTAGAGTTCTGGCCATACCTAAAAGCTCACTCTGACCTCAGTTGTGACCTGGACACTGGCGCTGACCTCACACTGACCCAGACTCACAGACCTCAGAGCAGGACATCACCCCTACCCAAACCCTCCGAGCTCTGACCCCAACACAGACACAAGGCTTGGGCACTGTGCACAAGCGTGAGCTATGCCATAAACATCACACAACCTTTGGGACTTGGCTTTTACTTCAGTCTACGTCAAGCAACCACCTCAAGCACCAGTCCTGATCTACTCTGTGTAATTCTAGAATGAGAACTCATGACATCACAATCAAAGATCATTGAATACTGACGAAGATAGAGCAACATAATAGTTACTGTGGGGGCAAACGTGAATAGTTCCGGTCTCTCCGGAGTGTCACATAACATCACAACACAAACTTTTTATCTTGATAAGACAAGATAATATGAGTTTAAATCTGTGCACTGTAATATTGTCTATAATCACATCTGATGCCGGCAGACCACTTGAAAAGGTGATGGCAAACGAGGCTTGGAAAGGTGGCCCTGTCGGGACATCCCATCTGACTGCCAGGTTGCTGTGAGGACATGCTCTGCTCTGACCGCTTTTGTGTGTTTGGGTTCATCAGGCTTTGGTCAATGTGAGGGGAAGGCACCATCTGAACAGATGCCATTCAGGGGAGAATAAATGTCTGCTTTGCAGGCTGGAGGGATGCGGAGGATGGGCCAGTGAAAGGGCCACCTAAAGGCCCAGGGGGTGGGGAATCATGCACTGGAAAAAACAAAAAGTACAGGAAACTCGTTGCCTCAAATGACTTAAGTAGACATAACTAGTCTTTCTCAAATTATAGTAAACTTAACTTGAGCACCAATTTTTCAAGTAAGCTGTTCGTGAAAGAGATTAGTTATGTTTACTGAATAAACACACATTTTACACCAACTTTTCAAGTTTTACAGTGAAGTAACTGTTACTGTTATTGTTGTTACCATTCTTGCCATATTGTACCGTTATTGTTTTTTAATGGATTGAGCTGAGGGCCCAGGGGTGTGGGGTATCATGTGTCCAGCTGAGGGCCCAGGGGTGTGGGGTATCACGTGTCCAGCTGAGGGTCCAGGGGTGTGGGGTATCATGTGTCCAGCTCAGGGCCCAGGGGTGTGGGGTATCATGTGTCCAGCTGAGGGCCCAGGGGTGTGGGGTATCACGTGTTCAGCTGAGGGCCCAGGGGTGTGGGGTATCATGTGTTCAGCTGAGGGCCCAGGGGTGTGGGGTATCATGTGTCCAGCTGAGGGCCCAGGGGTGTGGGGTATCATGTGTTCAGCTGAGGGCCCAGGGAAGTGGGGTAGGTCATGAATCCAGGTGAAGGGCCCAGGGGTGTGGAGTAGGTCATGTGCAGTAAGCAGCCTCTGCTCAATTAGGAATAGGACCATTCTATTGAAGGGTACATAAAGGCGGAGGGGGGGCTGTGCTATGCTATGCTGTACTGTGCTGTGTTGTGCTGTGCTATGCTATTCTGTGCTGTGCTGTGCGGTGCTGTGCTGTGCTGTGCTGTGCTGTGCTGTGCTGTGCTATGCTATGCTATGCTATGCTATGCTATGCTATGCTGTGCTGTTCTGTTCTGTTCTGTGCTGTGCTATGCTGTGCAGTTCTGTGCAGGCAAGAGGTTGAGTGCATGGTCAGGCTGTAGATCCAATCCTCTGTCAGGCCTGTAGTCTGTTACTCTGCAGCTGCACCTGAGTCAGTTAAAGTGTCACCCCCATTAAAGAGATGGAGTTGACTTCCCTGTGACATCTGCTGTCAAACCCACCTACGTCAGCTTCACTGCGTGAGTGTGTGTGGCTGTGTGTGTGTGTGTGTGTATTACCTGCCGCAAGTCAGGGGCAGCTTAAATCTCTGAGCCAATCAGAGAGGTCACGGGCCAAAAGGGGATCATGAGTCACGTGTCATCTCCTAATCAGCCAATCAGTGACTGGATTGGGAGGGTGTGGGCAGCGCTGACCCCCTGGGCATGGGGATCAGTGGTTAGCAGCAGCTCTCGTCAGCCGCTGGCTTATAGCTGGCCTGAGCCACTGAAATACTGACCCCACCTTCTGCTGCTTGACCAGGCCTGCAGGGGCATGGGCACACAGCACTGAGATAGGGCACTCACAACACACACATGGGCATGGGAGTGGGGAGAGAGAGAGGGGGGGGTGGAGAGAAGGCAGGGGGAGAGAGAGAGAGAGGGAGAGAGAGAGAGGGAGAAGGCAGGGGGAGAGAGAGAGAGCGAGAGAGGGAGAGAGAGAGGGAGAAGGCAGGGGGAGAGAGAGAGAGAGGGAGAGAAGATGAAGACAGAGACAAACAGAGACTGTGATACTTGATGTACTCTGCTCTGATATACTGCATGGCATTTGTATGTAAGTCTACACATAAACGCTGGGATGACTCTGGGAGACCCTGTCTCGCTTCAGGACTGTTTACAATGTCTTATTTTGGAGTGCTGTGGCTGCCACAGTTTAGAATCTCTCATTTATCTCTTCCCTCTGAATTAGATGATCAAACTCATGGCAGGAAGGCATGTAGCACGCCTTAGAATGAGGCTGTCAGAAGTGTTAAGTTGTAATTAACTGGCCTTGAACAAAAAGGACTGTGGGTTGACTGGGTCCAGACTAGCAGACTGTGGTAAACTGTGGTAAACTGTGTTGCTTTAAAATAGACAGATTACGCCAAAAGAGCAAACTGTGACTCTAATACGACAGATGAGGGAAAGAGAGAAGAATAGTTCGCATTTATATTGAGCGTGCATTTGTTAGGACACTTGCAGTGAGTGTCTATTTGTTAGGACACTTGCAGTGAGTGTCTATTTGTTAGGACACTTGCAGTGAGTGTGTATTTGTTAGGACACTTGCAGTGAGTGTCTATTTGTTAGGACACTTGCAGTGATTGTCTATTTGTTAGGACACTTTCATGATGTATAAGGACACTTGTAGTGAGTGTGTATTTGATAGGACACTTGCAGTGAGTGTGTGTGTTATTTTTAAGGACACTTGCAGTGAGTATGTATTTTTAAAGGACACTTGCAGTGAGTATGTATTTGACAGGACATGTACAGTGAGTGTGTTTTTGTAAGGACACTTGCAATGAGTGTGCATTTGTAGTGTGTGTGTGATGGTCATGGGTATTCAGGCTGGAGTAAGAGGCTGCATTCGGCTGTGTCAGATGAGGCCAATCACAGCATGACAAGATTACACCAGATAGAGTCAATCCAGTCGTGAGTATAGACACAGCAGGAGTGTACTGTAAGGAGAACTTAATTGCACTGTCAGGACATACGTGTGATGGCTCACTCTCACTCTCTCTCTTTCTCTCTCTCTCACACACACTCTCACACACACACACATACACACACAGAGTGGAGTAGACTTGACTTGACTTGACTTGACTCTGGGACTGATATGTTGCTTACCGGTAAGGGCAGGGAAAGTGGAACTGAATCTGAGTTCACTTGCCCTGATCAGTTGCCTTTAGCTGCAGTTTTGCTATGCAGCCAATGTTGTACTAAATTTTCTCGTTCTTTTAATACCGACTTCCCTCGTTGACCTTGAACATCAGGGCTATGGGTTGAAATGTGCCAGAATGTGCTAAGAAAAATTACAGTAATGTAGAGATTCTAACGACTCAGTCAGGGTTTATAAAACATTCTGTAAACATTCTGATCTCACATGTATGATGTTATTTCAATATTGTATTGTTGTAATAATGTAGTCATGACATTGGGTCTCCTCCTCTCCTCTCCTCTCATCTCCTCTCCTCTCCGTCTCCTATCTCAGTCTGTCAGGAGACAGTGTGGGAGGCCTTTAAGATCTTCTGGGATCGGCTTCCCAATCAGGAGGAGTACCAGATCTGGATGGGCCAATGCCAGGAGGGCGTTGTGACAGCCCGCGATATTGGCTCCACTTTCAGCCAATCAGAGGAGCACTTGGCTCTTGTCCATAAGGTAAGTGGACATATGGACATACGTGGAGATGTGCAGATGCAGACATCATTTCCAGACAGTGTGTGACCTGTTTCCTTTCTGGTTTTATCCCACTCTGTCCTCCCCTGTTTATAGCGACTGGCAATGAGCAATGACAGGAGGTAAGACAGGACACACACACTCTTGCGCTCCCGCTCTCTCTCTCACACACACACACTCTTGCACTCCCGCTCTCTTTCACACACACACACTCTTGCGCTCGCTCTCTCTCTCACACACACACTCTTGCGCCCGCTCGCTCTCTCTCACACACACACTCTTGCACTCCCGCTCTCTCTCTCACACACACACTCTTGCACTCCCGCTCTCTCTCACACACACACACTCTTGCGCTCGCTCTCTCTCTCACACACACAGTCTTGCACTCTCTCTCTCTCACACACACACTCTTGCTCTCTCTCTCACACACACACTCTTGCGCTCGCTCTCTCTCTCTCACACACACACTCTTGCACTCCCGCTCTCTCTCTCACACACACACTCTTGCTCTCTCTCTCACACACACTCTCTTGCGCTCACTCGCTCTCTCTCACACACACACTCTTGCGCTCGTTCTCTCTCTCACACACACACTCTTGCCCTCTCTCTCACACACACTCTTGCACTCTCTCCCTCTCTCACACACACACACTCTTGTGCTCTCCTTCACACACACACACACTCTTGCACTCTCTCTCTCCTTTGTCTATTACAAACACCCCCCCCCCACACACACACACACACACACAAACTCTTTCAGACTCATTAACACAATACCCATCCTGATGTGCACTGATGCATACCCACTTACACCACACACACACACAAACACACACACATACACAAACGCCCTCCACCCACACTAATACACACACACACACACACATACACATACATACACACACACACACACACATACACACACACACACATACACACACACACACACACACACAAACACACACACATACACAAGGTGTGTAAAAGACACCTAATATCTTTGTCAAGCTTTAGCAATTGGAATCTTGAGTTGTTGGCATGTAGAACTGAATTGAGCTGAGAGGTGAACTAAGACCTCTGTGTGTGTGTGTGTGTGTTTAGACTTGAGATACAAACTATGACCTCTTTGTGTGTGTGTGTGTGTTTAGACCTGAAGACGAACTAACACTCTGTGTGTGTGTGTGTGTTTAGACTGAGATACGAATAAGGTGTGTGTGTGTGTGTTTAGACCTGAGATACAAACTAAGACCTCTGTGCGTGTGTGTGTGTGTTTAGACCTGAGATACAAACTAAGACCTCTCTGTGTGTGTGTGTTTAGAGCTGAGATACGAACTAAGACCTCTCTGTGTGTGTGTGTTTAGACCTGAGATACGAACTAAGACCTCTCTGTGTGTGTGTGTTTAGACCTAAGATACGAACTAAGACCTCTCTGTGTGTGTGTGTTTAGACCTGAGATACGAACTAAGACCTCTGTGTGTGTGTGTGTTTAGACCTGAGATACGAACTAAGACCTCTCTGTGTGTGTTTGTGTTTTTGTTCTCTCCAGTCAGGGCACAATATCACCTGAGTGCAGGTATGACCTTTGACCCTCCCAGTGTCCTCGCCTGATGCCTAGGAGATAGCACAGCTTGTCTGTTTGTGTGTAGGGGCATCTGTATTTGTGTGTGACTGTGTGTTTGAGGAGGTTGTGTGTGTGTGTGTTCATGTGAATGTGAGGGAGTGTTATGTATGTATGGCAAGTGTAAATGATGTTGATCTTAGGTGACCATGTGACCATAGTACTCCATAGTGTGTGTGTGTGTGTGTGCGTGTGAGTGTGTGAGAGTGTGTGTGCAGGTGCAGGAGTGTGTATGGGCATATTTACATTGGCATAAGTGTAGATGATAACAACCCCAGGGGACCATGTAACTGTAGTTCTCAAATGTGATTGGTCCCTCAGAGTACAGACGGAAGCACCGCCCCTAGAGCAGGAGAGCCAACCAGACCAAAGAGGTATATTTGTGCGTGTGTGTGCACGTGTGTGCGTCTGTGTTTGTGCATCTGTGTTTGTGTGTGTGTTTGCAAGTGTGCATGCAGTGTGTGTGTGTGTGCATGTGTGTGTGTGTGTATGTGTTTTTGCATCTGTGTGTGTGTGTGTGTGTGTGTGTGTGTGTGTGTGTTTGTGCTGGGCATCAGCATCCAAGGTGTGTTCTGTTTCTATGGTTACAGAGGAGGAGGCTGCCGTGTCCAAGGGCCTTGAGGAAGAGTCACCCCTGGAGGAAGTGGAGGCTGCCATGGTAACTGAGTCAACACCAGTGGATGTACTGGAGGTCAGTGATTGGGTATATCAGGCTGGG
>PYXC01002288.1:82500-100000 GCA_015244755.2 Tenualosa ilisha | reverse complement strand
AGTGATGTTGAACCACCGATTACTGAGCATCCAGCGGAGGAAGGAGTAGCACCAGGTGAGTAAGACACAGACACACATATACATACACACACACAAACACACACACACACACATACACACAAACATAAACACACACATACACATACACGCAAACATACACATACACACACATACACACACATATACACACATACACATACACACACACATACACACAAACACACACACACACACATACACATACACACAAACACACACATACACACACACAACACACACACACACACACACACAAACACACACACACACACACACACACACACACACACACACACACACGTGCACACATACACCCCAGTCACTGTCCTACACACACACTCTGATCTCTCTCTGTCTCCCAGCAGTGGAAGAGGGGGAGGAGCTATTGGTCAGTAATGAGGCGGATTTTGAAGCTCCTCCCACAGACAGCCCCTCAGCAGAAGCCGCTGATGCTACGGCAACAGGTGATGACCTGGCCAGTGAAATCTCCGGCTCTGGCTCCGGAGGAGAGGATTGGCCAGCTGCAGTTGGGGGCGTGACCCTGACAGAGGCCCCACCCCCTGAGACGGAGGATAGCGCAGCAGAAGGGGAGGAGCTGGCCACTGATGTCACAGAGGAGGAGGACATCAGCACCATCACCACGGTAACAGTAGAGGAGGCAGAGATTCAGGAGGAGGATTCAGCCCCAGCCGAGGCGCAGCAGGAGGAGGAGCTTGTGGTTCCCGTGGACACAGAGGAGGAGGAGCCAGTGGAGGTGCAGGCGGAGACTCCTGTGGTCGTGGAGGAGGAAGAGGCGGTGCCAGAGGAGCCGGCCATGTCAGAGGAGGAGCTCACGGAGGACGAGATCCTATTGGTCGGAGAGACATCTGAGGCCCCCGTCGACTCTGTCCAGCCCACGCCCATCTCCCCAGAGAAGGAGTCCCCCTTCACTGTCATCGCCGTGGTTACGCATGACGAGGAGAGGAAGTGGAGGAGGCGGCTGGCTACACGGAGACGCCCATCGTCCTGACGGTCACCGAGGTGGATTATGACATCTTCATCCATGGCGACCAGATGAAGGATGGCAGCGGCTACTCGGACGGTGCCGTCGGCGACAGCAGCGTCGCCATGCCGACCAACCCCGGGCGGGCGCTGATGGTGTTCTTCAGCCTGAGGGTGACCAACATGGTGTTCTCTGATGACCTGTTCAACAAGAGCTCACCAGAGTACAAGTCCCTGGAGCAGCGCTTCCTTGAGCTGGTAACACACACACACACACACACACACACACATACCGTACACATTTCACCTCATTTAGAGATACTGAAACACACTCTGACATCATACACATTTCACCTCATTTATGAAGATGGGTATGATGGTTTTACACCATAATATCTGCTTTAGAGGTGGGCAGTATAATAGATATACAGTATATATTTGGCGCACGGTAGAGACTTTGATTATACTGGCCTGTCGCGATAGCACAGCTCAGAGTTGTTTTTCTGTGTGTTAGCCCATATATTCATATAATGTAGGCCTCCACTTTCAAACTGACACTAAGTACTAAGTAAAACACAAGACCTATAGGCCTACTTTTGATTCCATACAGATGCTTTATTAAGGTAGCGGTGGCCAAGATGATTCGCCTTTCCTATCTGTTATCTTACACTATTGCGCAGATGATTGCATGCATTTGGGTCGATTTATGTGAGTCTCCTGTGAGCCTAGTCATTCTCGGGTGATTTACGCATGGTAGTCTGGATGGATGCGGGAACACTGTGGGACATCTTTCTTTGATTTTTATTCTAAACTGCTTTGCAATTATTTACAGATTTCGATCAGTTGAATTAATTCTGTTTCTCTAAAGTCTTTAATGTTATTTGATTATTTTGATTCAACAAATTTAAATTGAACTTTGTTGTATTCTGGTTTCAATTGGTAATGATTTGAGCAGCCAAAGCTTGTTTGACCTTTGACTCATCTTGGAAGTTGATGTTGGAGGGTTCACCTCAATATTATTTTGGGCCCAAAACATAAACATTCTGAAATCAAATCAGTTCGCTGATTATTTTTGCTGAAATATAATATTTCTCCTGATCAATATTACACATTTGTAATTGTTCGTTAAAGTTATATTAACAACATATTGCAATATATGCCGCATACCGTCTATGCTTGAAATTTAAACCACAATATGAATTTTAGGCCATATTACCCAGCCTTTCTCCGCCTGTGAGTATTTTGCTGTTCAGGGGCATGCCATATGAGGGTATTCAGGAGCACGTTGTGTGTGTGAGAGGGCATTCAGGAGAGTGTTGTTCTGTGTGTCCCTCAGCTGGTGCCGTACCTGCAGTCCAACCTCAGTAACTTTGAGAACCTGGAGATTCTGAACTTCCGGAATGGCAGCATTGTGGTCAACAGCCGCATGAAGTTTGGCAAGCCTGTCCCTCAAGGTGTCACCAACTCTGTCTACCTCATCCTGGAGGACTTCTGCAACACGGCCTACCAGACCATGAACCTGGCCATAGACAAGTACTCGCTGGATGTAGAGTCAGGTAACACACACACACACACACACACACACAACACACACAACACACATACCTACGTGTGTGTGCACAAGCAGTATACATATATACACACACCAACAGCTTTGTCACTAAACATGGACACACACATACACAGCCGCACACAGTACATGCATTTCCTGTCCATTATGTCAGGTTATTAACACACCTGTGCGTACAGCTGAGTCAGTGCAGAGCTTTGCACAGGCCGTAGTGTGTGAGCTCTGCGTGAACTCAGTGTGTGTGTGTGTTTCCGTGACTGGTGTGTGATTAGCATACGAGATTAAACTGCCCTCCACACTCCCATTGCACATTGGATCAGTATGCATGTCATGACTCATTCATTTCAGCTGCCTGAGTGTGCACTAATCACACACACACACACACACTCACACACACACACACAAAAAACAAACACATGCACACACACACATGCACACACTGTAAACAAACATGTGCACATACACACACACACACACACACACACTGTAAACAAACACATGCACACAGAGACAAAGGATGACATAATACATCCAGGCCCATGTGCATGTACAGTTACAGTTCTGTTGTCAGTAATGGTTGTAATTGTACACACACACACACACACACACACACACACACACACACACACACACATACACACACATTTACCTTCTTTATTTGTGTCCACGCGATTCAGAATACATATGCGTAAATTACACACATTTTAATACATGTTGCTAGTTGCTCAGACATGAATCAATGATATAACTGATATAACTTCCCCTCTGCGTGTGCAGGTGAGCAGGCTGATCCATGCAAGTACGAGGCGTGTAACGAGTACGCGGAGTGTATGGTGAACCGCTGGTCAGGCGAGGCGGAGTGTGTGTGTAACGCCGGCTACTACAGCGTGGACGGGCTACCGTGCCAGAGCATCTGTGAGCTGCAGACCGACTTCTGCATGAACGACGGCAAGTGTGACATCATCCCCGGACAAGGAGCAATCTGCAGGTGTGTGTATGTGTGTGTGTGTGTGTGTGTGAGCGTGTGTGGGTATGAGAGAGAGAAAGACAAGAGTTATGGAGTGTTGGATGAATGTTTCGTAATCTAAACCCTCTATGCCATTTTGCTGCTAATCTGATTTTTTGTTAAAATCTGTTAATCTCTCTCTGTCCCTCTCTCTCTCAATGTGTGTGTGTGTGTGTCTCTGTGTGTGTGTGTGTTATTCTGTGTATGTGTTGGTGTGTGTATGTGTGTGTGTCAGGTGTCGTGTGGGTGAAAACTGGTGGTATCGTGGTGAACACTGCGAGGAGTACGTCTCTGAGCCATTGGTTGTTGGCATCGCCATAGCGTCAGTTGCTGGCTTTCTACTGGTGGCCTCTGGAGTCATCTTCTTCCTGGCAAGAGCACTCAGGGAGCAATATGACAAGGAGGAGACTGAGGATCCCATACGGTAAGCCCAACACACACACACACGAACACACACACATATAAACACATAAATCATTTGGCAATAGTCTGGTAAAGGAATAAAATGCTTGCAGTGTACTAGGTCAGATAGTTGCATGTGTTATCAGACTATTGCCATGTATGAAATTGCTATACATGCATTTTGCAGACTTGTTACTTAGGGGTCAGTATGTATGTGGCATTCTATACATATTTGCAGCACAAATACATAAGACAGACTCCTCAACATACTACATCAGACTGAAGGCCATTGCACACTGCGTCCATTACTCTCCATGAGAAATTGTTGATAAATACACTGAAGAGAAATACATCCTTACTCTGTGCTGTGCAAGACTCTGGAAAGATTTTGAAGTAGGTTGTACATTTTTGAAATCTATTTAGTATCAAATGAGGAATTTCAGTGTGCAAATGCCTTAAAGGGGAAGTCTGGCGGGAATCACTCCATTGGCGTTTTGCTCCAGGTCTCCAAGCGCTGTTGGTAGGAAAAAGTGTGAGAAAATGTGATTCAACATAGACCGAATAGCAACAACCGACAACTAACTCGAAGTGAATTCAGTTATTCCCCCTATGTTTCATCAAATGTTCTTTTTCCTACAGACAGCATTCAGTGACCTTCAAGAACAGGGCTGTTGGTTGATTCACACCAGATTTCTCCTGCATACACCTCCTCCTCCTAGCTAGTTAGAACTCTTCCAAGCAAAGCACTGGGAGCCAACTTTAGAGAGCTCTAGAACATTCAAAAAACTTCCAAAAAGGAAAAAAAAAAAAAAAGCATTAATTTGATTTCCAAAGACTGAGAGACGGGTCCCTTTAAAGTGTGGCACATCCTGTGGGGGGAATAGAGCAATGATGTCTATTACTTTAATTTCTCTGTTTCACAGGAGACTGCACTAAACAGGATGTGTCCTCTGTGTTGGACAATCCTCTGATGCGTCTCACAGTCTCACAGGGGACTTACAAATAGGTCCCTGGAAACAAAATGACCTTTGAGGAATTATGTGTATGTTTCACAGGGGACCTCTAAACAAGTCCTCGTAAAACAAGACACGTCCTCTAGGTGAAACAGACAAATGACATGTATTGATCTGACATGACATGACTTCCAAACAGATCCCCATAAAATAAGACACACTCTTTTGGCAGAAAAGAGGAGTAACTTTGCATTTACATTTACAATCATGCATTTAGCAGACGCTTTTATCCAAAGTGACTTACATTTCTCAACAATCAATTAGTTCAGGCCTTCTTCCTTCAAGAAACTTGATGTTCAGTGCCTTGCTCAAGGGCACAATGGTAGCAGCCATGATTCAAACTCACAATGTTCAGGCTACTAGCATGCTAGCCAGGTTCCTTAACCACTACCACCACCACCACCATATTGCCATCCCACCGTACCTTTAACCAATCTGATTCAACAGAGGACCTTCAAACAGGTCCTCATGTCCTATGGAGCAAAGATGTGTGTCAATCTGATATGAATGTCATATGGGGACCTCCACACTGATCCTCATAAACGGAGAGCTGTCCTCTGGGCAAGACAAAGCAATGATGTGTATCAATCTGATTTGACTGTTTGACAGGGGATCGTCACTAACATACCATATTAGGATGCAGTGCAGGTAGGTAGGCTAGGCTAGGCTAGTCCATCTCTAGATAGTGCACTAATATAATGATCAGAATCCTTGTGTTTGTGAGCTTGGCACAGGCAGACGGTTGTGTGGGAGTTCAATAGTGTGTGCACACCGGGTCAATGATTAGACGTGATGCTGTCAGGCCCGTCGATGAGTGTCTGTGTCAAAACATATGTGCAGCTTCGCCCATATTAGCCAACCTGTTCCAGCTTGTCTGTGACCAATTCAGCATGTTGTCCATCTATCAACATTGTTAATTCAACATGTTGAATCAGCAAGAGAACCATCGGCTCGTTGTCACCAGTCGGTAGTGTAGTCAGTTGTCTGCTTTCGGCCCGGTGTGAGCACACTATAATGATGGATCTGGATGTTGGCAGAGAAGCCAACATGCAAAAGCTTAGTCAGGCTCGAGCAAACACAAAAGCATGCTCCCAGACAACACATGGATGACTAGTGAAACCTATATCTAGAGACAGAGACAGACTACGTGTGTACAGACGCCACTTACGTGTCTCTACAAACACTTATGTAACTGTCCAACATTGATCTGCTGTCCTGACAACCAATGTAGCTTTAGGAATGTGTGCGTGTGTGTGTGTGTGTGTGTGTCTGCCTGTCTGTGTGAGGTATTTGTTCACTTAACTTCAACACTGAATCTACTACTATCTATGCATGTGGTGGCAATAATTAGAAACACACACACACACACACACACACACACACACACACAGTCCAGACAGCTCTATCAGCGTTATGATGTTAGAGCCAGCCTCCTGAGGTGCTCTGCTGGAAATGCCTGGGAACATGGAGGAATACCCCCTACAGAGCAACCCTACTCATGACCTTTGACCTCATGAAGCCCTGAGCCATCACTCATGGGGATATGTGTGTGTGTATGTGTGTGTGCACATGCGTGCGTGAGTGTGGGTGTGAGCGTGCGTGAGCGTATGCGCGCGCGTGTGTGTGTGTGTTTGTGTGTTTGCATTTTTTTGCGTGTGAAAAGATGAATGAAACAGAGAAAGAAGATAGAGAGTTGTGTGTGTTTGTGTGTCTCTATTATTTTGACTGTGTGTGTGTGTGTGTGTCCTCTGTGATGGACCTGTCCGTCTTGTCCAGGCGTGGCGACAGCCTACCGTCTCTGGAGAGGGCCACCAAGTACAACCCCATGTATGAGAGTGAGGCGACGACGGGCTACAGCCACTACTACCGCCGCTACCCAGAGCCTCCCATCCACAGCAGCGCCAGTGCTGAGGCCTCCACAGAGTTCAGCAGTGAGGAGATACGACACATCTACGAGAACAGCGAGCTCACGCGCGAGGTGTGTGTGTGTGTGTGTGTGTGTGTGTGTGTGTGTGTTTATTCTCTTCATTGCATTTTCATACTTCTCCCTGAGGGTATATTATCATTTATTACTCAGATGATAAACCTCAGTTTGTGTGTGTGTGTGTGTGTGTGTATGTGTGTGAAAGTGAGAAAGTCCAGAGAGTGTGTGTTTGTATGTGTGTGTGTAAATGTTGTCCCCTCTGAATGTGTGCACTGTTGTCCTGACAGGAGATCCAGGACCGTATCCGCATCATTGAGCTCTATGCCAAGGATCGCCAGTTTGCAGACTTCCTGCGGCAGCACCAAGTGTGAGTCTCTCTGCCTCTCTCTGGCTCCAGCTTAACACTCGACCCCACAGAGCCCCAATGTCAACTCCCAATCTCTCCTCACCTGATAGAGCTCTCCTGGAAACTCCACAGAGCCCCAATGTCAACTCCCAATCTCTCCTCACCTGATAGAGCTCTCCTGGAAACTCCACAGAGCCCCAATGTCAACTCCCAATCTCTCCTCACCTGATAGAGCTCTCCTGGAAACTCCACAGAGCCCCAATGTCAACTCCCAATCTCTCCTCACCTGATAGAGCTCTCCTGGAAACTCCACAGAGCCCCAATGTCAACTCCCAATCTCTCCTCACCTGATAGAGCTCTCCTGGAAACTCCAAATATCTCCTGACCTGATAGGGGCCTCATGTCAACTATCAATCTCCTTCTTAAACTGATAGATTAAGTTAATTAACCACCTCTGTCGACCTCACAGACCAGTCATAGATGCTACCAGTCTCTCACACAGACACAAACACACACAAACACCAACACAAGCGCAAACACACACTCAAACACACACACTTAATAAGAACACACACTCAAACATACACACTTAATCTGAACACACACTCAAACATACACACTTAATAAGAACACACACTCAAACATACACACTTAATAAGAACACATACTCAAACATACACACTTAATAAGAACACATACTCAAACACACACACTTAATCTGAACACACACTCAAACATACACACTTAATAAGAACACATACTCAAACACACACACTTAATAGAACACATACTCAATATACACACTTAATAGAACACATACTCAAACACACACACTTAATCTGAACACAATGTAATCGCTCACTCATTTGTTCTTTGCTCTGTCCACCCACCCCTCTCTCTCTCTCTCTCTCTCTCTGTGTCTCTCTCTCTCTCCGTCTCTCTCTGTCTCTGTGTTTCTCTCCCTCTCTCTCTCTCTGTGTCTCTCTCTCTCCATCTCTCTCTCTCTCTGGCTCTCTTTTTCCATCTCTCTCTCACTCTCTCTTTCGCTCTCTCTTTCGCTCTCTCTCTGCCTCTCTCTCTCTCTCCATCTCTGTCTCTCTCTCTGCCGCTTTCTCTCTTTTTCCGTCTCTTTCTCTCTCCCTCTCGCTCTCCATCTCTCTCTCCCTCTCTCTTCACAGGGAATTGGATACACGGAGAGAAAGCTCTTCCACATAGAGCAACAAACAGCTTTGATCAAGGTAGTCCAGCCCTCCCTTCTCCCCTCCCCCTTCTCCCCTCCTCCTTCTCCCCTTACCCATCCTCAATCAGGCATGTCTGCTCCATCTGACCTGACAGATAGTTCTCTACTGACTGCATCAGTCATATCTGCTCCATCTGACCTGACAGATAGTTCTCTACTGACTGCATCAGTCATATCTGCTCCATCTGACCTGACAGATAGTTCTCTACTGACTGCATCAGGCATGTCTGCTCCATCTGACCTGACAGATAGTTCTCTACTGACTGCATCAGGCATGTCTGCTCCATCTGACCTGACAGATAGTTCTCTACTGACTGCATCAGGCATGTCTGCTCCATCTGACCTGACAGATAGTTCTCTACTGACCGCATCAGGCATATCTACTCCATCTAGATCATTCTTTACTGACTCTAACAAGTTCCCTCCACTGCTCTGTTTGCGTTCTAGATCTCTGCCTTGTAAGTCCTGCAGTGAGACAATACTGCAACGCTTGGAGAACATGATGGAACTTTAGAACACTGGTGTATTTGGAGAGGGAAGACACTACATGATGCTCACGTGCAGAGGAAGCTTACAATGACTCGGACATGATGCTTCATTGTTACATCAGGATGACGATGTCATTCAAGGGAGACTTGGATTTCTTGGATGCTCTTGTTAACTTAGCCAAAACACCAGACTTGAGGTTCTTAGTCCTCATTGATTGAGCCGCTTCCTGTTCCGTCAGTGCCTTTCCTGATTGGTTGAAACATTGTTGGAAAGGGTGGAGATGAGAGATCTTTGCCAATCATGAAATGGCCGTCTATGATCCCACTGGATACTTGAAAACTGATTACTGTTTTCTTAAAGTAACATTTTATTTAGCATGAATACTCAGTCTCATTGTGGTTGTGAAATACTGTGTGTATGACTGGTGTAACGTACCACTGCAATTGGTAGCCATGAGAGGTACTAGATGGTGATTTTATCCAGTGTTGACTCTCAACTCTCAACTTTCAACAGCTGAGCAGCTACAGTACCATACAGGTAAAGATGAGCACAGGTGTGCTGGGGAACTTTACCCTGGCACAGGTGTGCTAGGGAACTTCACTCTGGCACAGGTATGCTTGGGATCACCTGGAATTGTTGAGTGGATCATGATTTTGACCTTGACACATGACCTTCACTTCTTTGGCAGGCAGTTTTCTCCAAAGTGCAAGAGGATTTTCATTGGTGAGTTTGTTCCCCGGCCATGATTCCTACCTGCTTCTCTACCAATGCCGTTCCTCAGACACGCAAAAGGGTGGAGATGTTGCATGACCTTGGTCTCCAGCACTGCTCAAGGCCTCAAGGAGAAGCTCCCTTCTTACAGGAGGAAACCCAGTGGCCAGAGCCCCAGTTTCTGCAGCCCTGGCTGATTACTTGCCTGAGACGTGCTGTAGTGTGGGCTAACAGACCTGCTGTGCTGCTGAGACCTCTGCTCAATGGGCGGTCTGTGCTCTATGCAGTATGGGCATACTGGGTGCTGTCCATGGTGCTGAGGGAATCATTATTGCTAGAATGGAGAAATGGATGTGAACTTCTCACAGTGTGTCTGTTTGTCTGAATGGCTGCCTGCATGTCTGTGTGTCTTTGCTGACTCACCTAGAGCTGTTTACATTAGCCAAGTCTGTTTGTTCTCTCTCTCTCTCTCACACACACACACCACACACACACCACCACACACACCACACACACAACTTAATATTTTGACTCCTTTTCTTTGGCTGTCTCTTTTTCTTTGTCCCATGCTATCTTCTCCTGGTGTCTCTCCATATTCTGTCTTTCTTTTGCTCTCTCCCCTTACTTCTCGCTCTCTTCCTCTCTCTTTCCCTCCCCCTCTCTCCCCTCCTCTCCGCCTCCTCTCTCTCTCTCCATATCAAATCCACCCTCCAGCCTAAAATCAGCTGGCATGTGAGCTGGCCTCCTCTAATCCCCTCCTCTGCAGTGTGGACTGCCTGCTTGGCCTTCACCATCTCTCACCACACTGACCCTCTGCAGCTTTAACTGCAGCTTTAACTGGCTAATCCACACAGACCGGTGACAGGTGACTCTGGGCCACCTCTGGCTCACATGTGCCCCGGGTCTGGCCCAGGTCTGGGAGTCAGCTTTCACCACGGTAACCAGCTGTCTTTTGCCTGGATGTTGGCTGCTAGATGCTAAATGCTAGCTTCCAGCCGCTAACGGCTAGGGCTTGAGTGAGTGTTGGTGGAGGAGATGGACAGAATGGCTTCTCTCGCACAAGTTACGGACATCACCACACTTGCATCCTAATTTATGTGTTACACACACATAGTACACACTTAAACACACACAAACACATATGCTATGTGCGCACACACACACACACCAGTTTCAAATAGCCAATGTTTCCTTTTCATGTCTTGAAGTGTACATAATTGTAATTCTGTGTAAATCTGTATGACCTGTCTGATGTCTTGTACTCTGTAGGTGTATTGTACTGTGCTGTACTGTTCCGTAAGGACATATCTGTACAGTGATCTTTTTTAAAAACATATTTTTATAGTATCTAATCATGGGATCGATCACCCTCCCTTTTAAACCTGTGCATGTGGAAATGAATGATCTGACATATGCAATGCAAATATGCAATATCAATAAAGATGTTTTGTACTCAAGCACACACAGGCCAGAGTGAGTGCTCTTCACAGCGGTAGTTTGGGAACAGACATTTAAACAAATCTTACTAATGTGGACTTTAAAACAAAAAACGCTTATCATTGAGTAGCAGACTGATTTTAATCTATATAAGTGTGTGGTGGGCTGATTTGAAATGTGTGTGAACATCAGTGTGTATGATGTGTGGTATTGACTGATTTGAAATGCGTGTAAACATCAGTGTGTGTGATGTGTGGTATCGACTGATTTGAGTGATCACGTCAGATCCATGCAGAAGATCCATTCCTAGGAGCTCCGTCCCCCTCAGTGTTCAAGAGTGTTGTCAAATATGCTGTCAGTCACGTGTCAGTTGTAGATAGAGACGTGTAATCTCTCTCTCTCTCTCTCACTCTCTCTCTTTCTTTCTCTCGCACGCACACACACACACACACAGATGTTCTGTGTGATGTTCAGTGACAGGTCTACGTGTGTGTTCTGAAGGCTGAGTTGGGATTACAGGTACCGCGCCGTAATTAGTTAAACCCAGATTACGGCTTAGATTACAGGGTTTTATGAGGGAACCTCACGCAAGAGGCATGCCTGTGTGTGTGAGTGTGTGTGTGTGTGTGTGTGTGTGTGTGTGTGTGTGTGTGTTAACTCTCACTGGCCAAGGGGAAGAGGACCACACACTCACACCGGGTCAGCTTTACTTATCTGACTGATCTCTGGAGACAGTTTACCTCAGGGTGCCTCTTGAGTGTAACAAGAACTATGATGTCAGCAGCACCCCCCAGAGAGAGAGGAGAGAGAGGGAGAGAGTGAATAGGGAGGAGTGAGATTGAAAGTGCAAGGGAGAGGCCTCCGTGACATCACTGCACCCATCTTACCTGTTACCCTTAGCAACCACAAATACATTTACCGGTCCCAAACTCCGTGCCTGAACACAGACTACAAGAGACTTATAAAGCAGTGATATTTCTGACATTTTAACAGAGTAAGAGTGGCTAAATTGGTGACATTTTAATACAGAATAAGAGTGGCTAAATTAGTGACATTTTAACACAATAAGTGTTTTAACTGTTACAAACTAGTGGAAGAGTGACAGCTATAAATTAATGACATTTTTAACACTGGATAAGATTGACTGTTAAACTAATGATATTTTAACACAGGATAAGAGTGTTAAAATGTCACTAGTTTATAACTGTGTGTTCAAGTGACATTTCTGACTCCGGGGACCTGCGCCGTCATGACCAGATCATGGCTTACAAACAGATGGAAGTTTGAACTCAATTGTCCTTAATGTTTCCAGTCAGTGAGTTTTGCTCTGTTGTATTTGCACAAGTCCTGTGTAGGGGCATCATAATTTACAAGGGCCCTCAGTGGTGGGGGAGACTGCTTTGATGGCCAGGGTGAGGGTGAGGCTGGATTTACATCCCATCATACTCACATGGTCACACAGTGTGATAAACCAGATAGCATAGCTACAAATAAAACACAGACATGTTCAGACTCCTGGTGGGAAACCCAACATCAAGGGTCACATCAGTTTGACATCAAGGGCCACATCAGTTTGACATCAAGGGCCACATCAGTTTGACATCAAGGGCCACACTAGTTTGACATCAAGGGCCACACTAGTTTGACATCAAGGGCCACACTAGTTTGACATCAAGGCCACACTAGTTTGACATCAAGGCCACACTAGTTTGACATCAAGGGCCACACTAGTTTGACATCAAGGGCCACACTAGTTTCGGGGGCCAGACTTTTTTTTTTCTTTGGCCACAGAGCTGAGCACATATAAACACTTTTAGAATGACCAAATTTGAATCAGATTAAAGTTCCAAAGGCTGGTTAACTGATTGTTCGGCTACATGACATGTGAGAGCATCTCTAGTGAGAGCACCAATATTCAACAACAATTTTCTGCACTTCTGTTATATATTACTTTCAACATGGAACTCAACATTTTGAATGTCAGTGTCACATTCTGAAAATAGTAAATCATTTTAAACATTACTGCTTCCAGTAATCGCCTCTGTTTGTAATTTGGTAACATTTTATTTTAGGATTTTTTTCAGCTTTCTCTTTTCTCAGCTAAATGGCCTTGTCTCCACGGGCCGGGTCCAGCCCCCAGATCGGACGTTCCCCACCTGTGCTGTCAAGTGTAAGTCAGCACAGAGACATTTACAGCCTAGCCTTTTAATGCAGAACTCTTCTCAGCCCAGAGCGCAGGCTAATCCAGCCTCCTCAGTGCTCACATGCCAGGGCCCCCTTAAGGCCTGGGCACTGTGCAGATCTCTTCCTGGGCCCCCTTAAGGCCTGGGCACTGTACAGATCTCTTCCTGGGCCCCCTTAAGGCCTGGGCACTGTACAGATCTCTTCCTGGGCCCCCTTAAGGCCTGGGCACTGTACAGATCTCTTCCCAGGTCTCTTGCTTGGCTCTCTTAAGGCCTGGGCACTGTACAGATCTCTTCTTCACACACCCAAACCTTGACCACACTCTCTCAGACAGCTCCACACTAACCCTGGGGCTCAGTACTAACCTTCACTGCATATGCACTTTACACCATGTTCACTGATTAAACAGGGACCATTTTAGCTACAGGACACTGACCTACACTGAAGCCTGTTCATCAAGGGAAAAGATCAATGAGATGGATTTCTCCCTGTCCCGTTCTGGCTGAGGGAATCCATGATGATGGATCTCTAGGCCTCATGCAGCGCTGGCTCTGTAGCTCCACCTGCTGGTACAACTCTGCCTATTGCCCACACTGTAATGGCTCAATGCAGTGAGAAGCACTAATTTCTGTCTCTCCCACTACCTCCTCTGTCCCTCACTTTCTCTAAATGTGCCATGAAGTTCCACTATCAGCCAGCAGAGGTCAGTGTATGTTTAAATCTTTTTTTGTTTAATGTAGGGAGCAAAAATGCCTGAGCAGGCTAGTGAGTAAGTGTGTGTGTGCGTGTGTGTGTGTGTGTGTGTGAGAGAGAGAGAGAATGCAAGGTGGTCACACAGGCTTAGGTGCTGCTGCGGTGACAGTCAAACACTCAGCAAGCATAGTTGAGAAAGCAGGTACAAATGATGGCTCCCCAACAGGAAGGATGTCAACTTTAGACAGTGTGCTTATCATAGGACCTTAAGCACAGGGCCCCCACTGTCTACTAGAGTCTGTGCTTATCATAGGACCTTAAGCACAGGGCCCCCACTGTCTACTAGAGTCTGTGCTTATCATAGGACCTTAAGCACAGGGCCCCCACTGTCTACTAGTGTCTGTACTTATCATAGGACCTTAAGCACAGGGCCCCCACTGTCTACTAGTGTCTGTACTTATCATAGGACCTTAAGCACAGGGCCCCCACTGTCTACTAGTGTCTGTGCTTATCATAGGACCTTAAGCACAGGGCCCCCCACTGTCTACTAGTGTCTGTGCTTATCACAGGACCTTAAGCACAGGGCCCCCACTGTCTACTAGTGTCTGTACTTATCATAGGACCTTAAGCACAGGGCCCCCACTGTCTACTAGTGTCTGTGCTTATCATAGGACCTTAAGCACAGGGCTCCCCACTGTCTACTAGTGTCTGTGCTTATCATAGGACCTTAAGCACAGGGCTCCCCACTGTCTACTAGTGTCTGTACTTATCATAGGACCTTAAGCACAGGGCCCCCACTGTCTACTAGAGTCTGTGCTTATCATAGGACCTTAAGCACAGGGCCCCCACTGTCTACTAGTGTCTGTACTTATCATAGGACCTTAAGCACAGGGCCCCCACTGTCTACTAGTGTCTGTGCTTATCATAGGACCTTAAGCACAGGGCTCCCCACTGTCTACTAGTGTCTGTGCTTATCATAGGACCTTAAGCACAGGGCTCCCCACTGTCTACTAGTGTCTGTGCTGTACTTATCATAGGACCTTAAGCACAGGGACCCCACTGTCTACTAGTGTCTGTGCTGATTACAGGACCTTAAGCACAGGGCTCCCCACTGTCTACTAGTGTCTGTGCTTATCATAGGACCTTAAGCACAGGGCTCCCCACTGTCTACTAGTGTCTGTGCTTATCATAGGACCTTAAGCACAGGGCTCCCCACTGTCTACTAGTGTCTGTGCTTATCATAGGACCTTAAGCACAGGGCCCCCACTGTCTACTAGTGTCTGTGCTGTACTTATCATAGGACCTTAAGCACAGGGCCCCCCACTGTCTACTAGTGTCTGTGCTGATTACAGGACCTTAAGCACAGGGCTCCCCACTGTCTACTAGTGTCTGTGCTTATCATAGGACCTTAAGCACAGGGCTCCCCACTGTCTACTAGTGTCTGTGCTTATCATAGGACCTTAAGCACAGGGCCCCCCACTGTCTACTAGTGTCTGTGCTGTACTTATCATAGGACCTTAAGCACAGGGCCCCCCACTGTCTACTAGTGTCTGTGCTGATTACAGGACCTTAAGCACAGGGCTCCCCACTGTCTACTAGTGTCTGTACTTATCATAGGACCTTAAGCACAGGGCCCCCCACTGTCTACTAGTGTCTGTACTTATCATAGGACCTTAAGCACAGGGCCCCCACTGTCTACTAGTGTCTGTGCTTATCATAGGACCTTAAGCACAGGGCTCCCCACTGTCTACTAGTGTCTGTACTTATCATAGGACCTTAAGCACAGGGCTCCCCACTGTCTACTAGTGTCTGTACTTATCATAGGACCTTAAGCACAGGGCCCCCCACTGTCTACTAGTGTCTGTGCTGTACTTATCATAGGACCTTAAGCACAGGGCCCCCCACTGTCTACTAGTGTCTGTGCTGATTACAGGACCTTAAGCACAGGGCTCCCCACTGTCTACTAGTGTCTGTACTTATCATAGGACCTTAAGCACAGGGCTCCCCACTGTCTACTAGTGTCTGTACTTATCATAGGACCTTAAGCACAGGGCCCCCCACTGTCTACTAGTGTCTGTGCTTATCACAGGACCTTAAGCACAGGGCCCCCACTGTCTACTAGTGTCTGTACTGTGCTCATCATAGGACCTTAAGCACAGGGCCCCCACTGTCTACTAGTGTCTGTACTTATCATAGGACCTTAAGCACAGGGCCCCCACTGTCTACTAGTGTCTGTGCTTATCATAGGACCTTAAGCACAGGGCCCCCACTGTCTACTAGTGTCTGTGCTGATCTGCTAGGAGCTCAGGGTGCAGGTAAGTCACGTACAGTATAGTTACAGTACAGTATAGTGCAGTACAGTATAGTTACAGTACAGTACAGCATAGTACATAACATAACAGCACTGATCACTCCTGATCGCTCATGGGCTTTTTATGATGCAGAACCAGTGAAGGTCTCTGCATGTCTGTTAATGGCTAAACTATGGACATGTCATTATGTTGATTGATGCAGTTCTGCTATAAAATGGGAGCTGTCATATCCTCAAATATATCTTCCACAGAGTCACTTACAGTATGGTGGACGTCGATTCCTGGCCTGGTGCATCAAAGCCTCTGGAATCCCTCAGTTGGTGTGTATTTCCTTCCTCGTGGGCAGACTGCTGGAGCGACGTGTGATCTGGAGAGGAAGCGCTAAACGGTAGCCTTGCTGGAGGGAACCAGTTTCATCTGTCCTTTCCTCACTTCAGCTCTGCCAGATAGTCATATCTTTTACACTTGCCCACAGACTCATGCTATAATGTGCTTGTTGTTGTTTCTATAAAGTCGGCACACTCTCTAAGGCTTCTAGTCAGAGAGGAGTGTGTGGTGGGGAGCATATAGCATGATGTCATGCGTTTCTTTGCATGAGGGTGGACTGGCGGCCTTGAACCACACTGTGTTGTTTCCATCCAGTGCAGAGTGGGATTCTACTCTCTCTCTCTCTCTCTCACTTGCTCTCTCTCCCTCTCTCTCCCTCTCTCTCTCCCTCTCTCTCTCTCTCTCTCTCTCAGGATGAAACACATGTATAACACCTGTTATATAACAGTAACATAAACATACACACACATAGACACATACACACACACTAACACTCACCTTGAATCTCTGCTGTTCCCTGACACATTCAGAGCTTATTTATAACATCCCATAAAAACAAGACATACAGTAAACAATATACACACACACACGCACGCACACACACACACACACACACACACACACACACACACACACACACACACACACAGGGGAGGGAGACAGGGGTGCTGCTTATGTGTTATGTCTTTAAACACAGGAATTGATTGAGGGAGAATGTGACAACCTGCTAAGTTTTTCCATTCCATGAATCTGGACTGTGATGTACACACAACACAACACACACACATACAAACAACACAACACACACACACACACCATCAAACAC
>PYXC01002288.1:72500-80000 GCA_015244755.2 Tenualosa ilisha | reverse complement strand
AGGGTTAGGGTTAGGGTTCAGGGCCTTAGTAGAGCCTGGATTGACCGGGGTTAGGGTTAGGGTTAGGGTTTAGGGCCTTAGTAGAGCCTGGATTGACCGGGGTTAGGATTAGGGTTTAGGGCCTTAGTAGAGCCTGGATTGACTGGGGTTAGGGTTAGGGTTAGAGTTAGGGTTTAGGGCCTTAGTAGAGCCTGGATTGACTGGGGTTAGGGTTAGGGTTAGAGTTAGGGTTTAGGGCCTTAGTAGAGCCTGGATTGACCGGGATTGTTTATCACAGTGTGGCAACTGTCACATCATTTTCTAACATCACTTAGCCCACACAACACACACCAGTGTGTCTGTGTTTATACCTGTGTGTGTTATTGTCTGTGTGTGTGAGAGAGAGAGAGAACATTGCTGTTTCTGTCAAGAAAGGGCATCAAGGTATTGTGTTTATTATGTAGAATAAAATTAAAATACGCACACATACACATTCACACACACATGCACACACACGCACACACACACACACAGACTCCTACCTACACTGCTCTAACATCTGACAGACAGAACAGGAGATGAGCAATAATTGGCAGGAGCGGATAGCAATGGTACCCAAACACGTGAATCTGAACACATAAACACACACACACACACGTGCACACATAAACACACACAGACACACATGCACGCAAGCACACACGCACAAAGAGGGCAACTTCCCAGACAGGAACAAACTCACTGTTGTCATGTTGTGTGGGTTGCTTGGGAGACATCTTTCAGATGTCAGTTCCCTGCAGAAACACACACATACATCACATTCATGAATGACTCATTTGAGAGTTGTGTGTCCCTCTGAGACCATCACACAAACATGCAAAGATACACACACACACACACACACACACACATACACACATACACACACACACACACACACACACACACACACACACATTGTGAATCATCAGAAATAACAAACAAATACGCAATTGTCTGCAACCTTGTTTTAATAAATTCCTGGAGTTGTATGTGGACAGAACAGCTAACACTGTCAGGATATTAGAGAAAAAAAGAGAGAGAGAGAGAGTTGGAGAAGGAGAGAGAGAGAGAGAGAGAGAGAGAGAGTGACAGTTAGAGAGAGAGAGACAGTTGGAGAGAGAGAGAGAGAGAGAGAGAGCGAGAGTGACAGTTAGAGAGAGAGACAGTTGGAGAGAGAGAGAGAGAGAGAGAGAGAGAGTTGGAGAGAGAGAGAGAGAGAGAGTGACAGTTAGAGAGAGAGAGAGGTGGTAGGATGGGGAAATGAGTATGAGTTACAATCAAAGTCAGTTCCCAAACAGGTTATGCCACAGCTCTTCCTGTTCCTTGTCACTTTGGGACAAACAAACACAAACACAAACACACACACACACAAACACACACACAAACACAAACACACACACAAACACACATGCAGGGAAACATACAAACAGTAAGCCCAGAACGGCATAACTCATATTAGCTTGAAAGATGCAGTGACAATCCTACAGTTATGCAGTAGGAACTTCATTACGGACAATCCTACAGTTATGCAGTAGGAACTTCATTACGGACAATCCTACAGTTATGCAGTAGGAACTTCATTACGGACAATCCTACAGTTATGCAGTAGGAACTTCATTACGGACAATCCTACAGTTATGCAGTAGGAACTTCATGACATAGAAGCCCTACGGTTCCGCACATATAGAGA
The DNA here is from genome assembly GCA_015244755.2 of Tenualosa ilisha. Lineage (NCBI taxonomy): Eukaryota > Metazoa > Chordata > Actinopteri > Clupeiformes > Clupeidae > Tenualosa > Tenualosa ilisha. The sequence goes on along the minus strand of PYXC01002288.1, from coordinate 78,289 downwards.
ACCTTTTATCTAAGGTACAGATCACATATAGAGAACATTTTATCTAAGGTCAGATCACATATAGAGAACCTTTTATCTAAGGTACAGATCACATATAGAGAACCTTTTATCTAAGGTCAGATCACATATAGAGAACCTTTTATCTAAGGTACAGATCACATATAGAGAGCTCTGCATTAAAGTTTCCTCACTAACAATCCAGTGTAGTTGTTCAGCCTTAAAACTATCTTTTTAAGATCACTCTGATGGTACATCAGCTCCCAACAGGTGCAGTTCCACCTTCATACAAGTTCAAGTTTGCTAAATGCCCTTTCCCCACTAGCAACGGTGGCTGGCAGAGTGCAAAATATCCTAATGGCAATACAAACTTCTCCAAAAATGCTCTGGAGTTGCATTCTGTAAATTGAATTGAGGAGCTCAAGGCTGGTGCAATTTGAGGGGAAAGTGGCAGAAAATACTGTATTGAGATGCCTGATTTCAGTCTCAAGCTGAGGTGTGAGGTCCTTTGTGTACTGGCCTATGAGTGGTTGGCAAACAGCAGCAATATCACTTTCTCTTAACTGACCAATCTTAATGATGGCTGCAAATCCCTCAACAATGTTTGCTATTGTTTGGAAGCGAGTGTCCAAGTCACTAATAATATGGACCATGGCACACTGTGGTTTGAAATGTTTCTGCACTGTCTCCCTGAAATGTTTCTTCTGGGGTCCCATCATAGAACCTCTTTCTCTTTCTCTCGCGACTGAGTTCTGTTTTGAAAGGAGGTGGAACCCCCATTTCATTGGTCATCCATTGAGCCTCAGAGAGGAGGGAATCCCATTCATTTCTAAGAGCCTGCATCTCATCTTTGAGTGCATTTACACTGGCTGCTTCCACCTCAAGAGAAATTTTGCTTGACTGGAGTATCACATTTCCGCAATCAATACTCTTCAATACCTTAAACCAAATAGTCAGAAGAACAATGGCATTAAATGACATGAAGTATTTCCTTAGACCAACAGCTTCAGCTCTAGCATCATTGGTAAGACTGCATGTGCTGAGTATGGAACTAAGGGCCTCAATGCCACTAGGTAAGTGTTTTGCTACTGGTGTAACAGCATCAATTCTTGCACTCCAGTGAGTGTCAGATAAGCTGTGGAGAGAGCAGCCAGTGCTTTCTTTGTATATGGCCCATCTCTCTGGACTGGCACTAACACATTTGTAAAGACAATTGATGAAGCCAAAAAAGCTGACACTTCCTCTCTTGATCCTGCAGCATGCACCCCAGTCAGGTTTAACATGTGGGAAGCACAAGGTGAAAATGTGGCCAGACTGTTGTTCTTCAATATGTGCGCTTGTACTCCCTTAACTTTCCCTGACATGTTTGCACCATCATCATAGCCTTGTCCCCTGCAATCACCAATATCTATTCCTCGTTTCTGAAGTACATCCTGTATCATGTCTGCTATTTCACTCCCTGTTTTCTTGTAGAATTGTTTGAATTCAGTAAATCTTTCTGTTATCTTCCACTCATTTGTATCCTCATTGTAATGGACATACATAATGATTATAACATTTTGCTCTGTGTGGGAAAGGTCTGGTGTGGCATCACAAATAATGCTGTGATAGATGGCATCCTCTCGTTCCTTCAGAATTACTTTCAAGACTCTTTTCCCACACAGTTCAATGAACTCATTTTGGATGTCTGAGGACAAATAATGAGTGAGTCTTGTTTCTCTAGTTGAGTTCTTCACTCTATCTAAGTGGTCTTTCAAGAGTGAGTCATAGTGAGACACTAGTTCTTCACTCTATCTAAGTGGTCTTTCAAGAGTGAGTCATAGTGAGACACTAGTTCTTCACTCTATCTAAGTGGTCTTTCAAGGGTGAGTCATAGTGAGACACTAGTTCTTCACTCTATCTAAGTGGTCTTTCAAGAGTGAGTCATAGTGAGACACTAGTTCTAGTGTGCATTGTGGACATCCCCTCTTTTTTGTTTTACCTCTAAAAGGTCAATTTCTTGATGTCAAGTGCAGAGTAACATCAAGAAGTCTCTCTAAGAGAGCTACATTTTTCCTGTATCAGACTGCATTTGTCTTTGCAGATGGTGTTCTATTCCTTTAGCAGCCATAGCAGAACACTGCAGGTTCTTCCATTTCAAATAACAGTCTCTGTGTGCCCTGTTGGGAATTTATCATACATGCGACGCCACTCGACGCAACTCGGTTAAGAATAGTCTCTCTCATTAGAAAATAGCTAGTGTGCGTGTTTGTATCATAGAAATTAGCTTGTGTGTGTTGACAGTGAATAATACCTTTCTTTTGGAAAAACTGGGTGACTAACTGTCGACCATTTTTATCACGCTCAGCCTTCTGCTGCTTCTCCTTGTGTTTCTGGTATCCTGACTTCATCCTGAACACATTTATATCGCGACTGAAGCGTAGCCTATGCCTACACGTTTCACGTGTCCCGCTGCCAGAATCGGACTATACCATTCAATAAAAGTGAGAGGGGTGAAATGACAAGCATTCATAATTTGAGGATTTTTTTAAAAACAAATCACAACCATACATATTGTTTTAATAGCTGAAATTGATTTAATAAACCTTCATAATCTTCATTTTATAAACCTACACAAGACTATACTATTAAAATAATATGTATTAGCCCTCAAAGGGCCCCCTGTCAGTGCCGGGCCCTTAGAATCGTCCTAACTTTTCCCCCCCTGGCGGTGCCTCTGTATATAAGAAATAGAGGTGTCTAGTAATGAATAATTGCCTTGACTGTTTTGTATAAGCTCTTATTGTCTTCACTCCATTGTTACATTAAGTTTAAGCATATCAAAAAAATGATAAAGACTACAGTAAACTCACCATAGCATTCTCTCGTGGAAAACAACAAAAATACATCCTCTGTTGATAAAACATCAACTGAAGGTCAAACGTAGCAAAAAATCTCTCTAAATTTCTCAAATATTTCTCAAAATTGAGTTCTAATATTTGTGCTAGTTTCCCCAGCAGGACTGTCTGGGCAAGTTCACTGAGCCCCAAGATGTCATAGCCTCCTGAGCTTGGCAATGAAATCCTGCTGGAGAAATTGTTAGCTGAGATATTAGGGCAAAGTTTTTTGAGAAATGTAATGATGAGGATGAGAATGATCATTTTGACACATTTGATCTTCAGTTGCTGTTTTATCAACAGAGGAGCATTTTTGTTGTTTTCCACGAGAGAAAAGCTTTGGTTTTTGGAGTTTACTTTCATTTTTGTCAGCCTAACTATGGATATATTTATGCTGAAACTTGGTGAACTGAATGCCATATGAGCTTATGAAAGCCAGGCCAACCAATTATTAATTACTACCTTTACTAACTTGCCTTTATTTTTTAAATGTGGAGTATTTCCATGTTTATTATGATGTAGGCTTAATCGTTGAATCTGCATAGTTAACATGTTCATCTAAGCTCATGCTTGAAGCTAGCTATCTTACTGACATGGGGAAACTTGTTGTTCAACCATTAGTCAATACTTTTGGTATATATATGTTTTCATGCATTTTATGTTATTGACTTTGGGTGTATTAGTGTCTCCTGCATATGGATTTCTAATTCTCCACACGCCTGTCCCACAGCACCTCATCAAGTAGGACAGGCCTATGGCCGCCTGGCCCACAGCACCTCATCAAGTAGGACAGGCCTATGGCCGCCTGTCCCTCAGCACCTCATCAAGTAGGACAGGCCTATGGCCGCCTGTCCCTCAGCACCTCATCAAGTAGGACAGGCCTATGGCCGCCTGTCCCTCAGCACCTCATCAAGTAGGACAGGCCTATGGCCGCCTGTCCCTCAGCACCTCATCAAGTAGGACAGGCCTATGGCCGCCTGTCCCTCAGCACCTCATCAAGTAGGACAGGCCTATGGCCGCCTGTCCCTCAGCACCTCATCAAGTAGGACAGGCCTATGGCCACCTGTCCCTCAGCACCTCATCAAGTAGGACAGGCCTATGGCCGCCTGTCCCTCAGCACCTCATCAAGTAGGACAGGCCTATGGCCGCCTGTCCCTCAGCACCTCATCAAGTAGGACAGGCCTATGGCCGCCTGTCCCTCAGCACCTCATCAAGTAGGACAGGCCTATGGTCGCCTGGCCAGCTGCCATATTGTGTGGATGAGAGATATGCTTATTTTTCACACAAAAGGGCTTTGAATTTGCATACTCATTTAAATACACACGCCCTCTAAATGCCTGAGTTTCACATATTGGGTGTATTCATTGTAGACTTATACTTTACACCCTAAGTGAAGCATGACTGTTTTTGTTATGCTTTACACTGAATGCCAACCCAATCAAAGTCATTCCATTGATGAACAATCACTTACTTGTGTATTCACTTCATCATGCATTTAATCATGCATTTTCTTATTCACACACACACATTTACTCATCCTCACACACACACATTTACTCATTCTCACACACACACACACATTTACTCATTCACACACACACACACACATTTACTCATTCACACACACACACACACACACACACATTAACTCATTCACACACACACACATTTACTCATCCTCACACACACACACACACATTTACTCATTCTCACACACACATTTACTCATTCTCACACACACATTTACTCATTCACACACACACACACACACACACACACACACACACACACACACACACACACACACATTTACTCATTCACACACACACACACACATTTACTCATCCTCACACACACGCATTTACTCATTCACACACACACACACATTTACTCATTCACACACACACATTTACTCATTCTCACACACACACATTTACTCATTCACACACACACACACACATTTACTCATTCACACACACACACATATACTCATTCACACACACACACATTTACTCATTCTCACACACACACATTTACTCATCCTCACATACACACATTTACTCATTCACACACACACACATTTACTCATTCACACACACACATTTACTCATTCACACACACACACATTTACTCATCCTTACACACACATTTACTCATTCACACACACTCATTTACTCATTCACACACACACATTTACTCATTCTCTCACACACATTTACTCATTCACACACACACATTTACTCATTCACACACACACACTTGTGTATAGTTCCTGCATTAATGAAGAGAATTGTGTCAGTTAGAGTTTTCAGAATCTTGGTGTTTGGTTTGTACAATCAGCCTGTTTATCATGCTAACACTGCAGAACATCCATGGCAAAAAATTATGGACTAAGAGACCAATGCCAGTGTAATTATCAAGAGGTGTTTAATGCTTCATCACTCTCTCGCTCTGATATACCACAGTGATTAGATTTGTCATCCTCATCACTCTCTCGCTCTGCTACACTACAGTGATTAAATTTGTCATCTGTCATTATATTTTTCATCCTGTTCCCCACCCTCTCTCTCTCTCTTCATTTACATCTCTCTCTCTCTCTCTCTCTCTTCATTTACATCTCTCTCTCTCTCTCTCTCTTCATTTACATCTCTCTCTCTCTCTCTTCATTTACATCTCTCTCTCTCCCTCTCTCTCTTCATTTACATCTCTCTCTCTCTCTCTCTCTCTCTCTCTTTCTCCAGTAAGTTCAAGTCACCTAAGGCTGAGAGCCAGTAGCCACAGACGCCTAACTGGACTGAAGTGTTTACTGCTGCTGACAATGCAGTTGGAGAACACACACATAATAACACACACACACACACACGCATGTACACAAACACACACCTAGTAACACACACACACACAAACATACACACA
>PYXC01002288.1:47500-52500 GCA_015244755.2 Tenualosa ilisha | reverse complement strand
ATATTAACAGTTTTTCTTCCTCTTCTCCAGATGCCACACCCACCTGGGCCCTTCCCACAGCATTTACACCAGTTACAATCCCTCCTCCTCAAAGGCACACCCATAGAAACATGACCCCACCCACAACCACATCTACAACCAATCAGCATGGACAGGCTAAACAAGTAGTTAAAACTAGCGTGCATAAAAAAGGCACAAAACTACACCACCAAAAAACAGCAGCACCAGGCCAGCATGTATCTACTCCACCCAAAGCACTGCCCCCCAGACCAGACACCCAGCACCTGCGAACACCTAACACACCTGTCAGAAATAAACACCTGAGACACAGAAACAGACGGCCTCATCTTGACGCCAAATACCAGCCTAAAACCAGCACCCCAAAACTACATGGCCATCAGTCCCCCATTACTTCTCCCAGTGCCCGACCCCTGCCAAAAATAACAGGGCCTGGTTATGTGCGTGAGCTATCCACCAGCACAGGCCAAAAACAGCCTAGCCAGGACCACCTTAAAAGTGACATATCTGAAAAATCTACTGACCAGCAGCCTAGAGTGCCAAATCAGAGAGAGGAGCTTCCAGTGGTACTCAGCCCTGGAGATGCCTTGGCTCCCACTGCAGACGCATCTCTGCCAGACATGAGCAAACACACACCGATAACTCAGCGTGTGTTTCAGACGCCAGCGGCAGTCTCACCACACACTCTTACCCCCCAGTTTCCCCACACTGGGGCAGAACGCCAGTCCTTACAGTCCAGCTCTGAGGGCGCACCACACACACACACACAGGTTCATACCACATTCAGTGAGGGAACACCACACACACACACACAGATTCACACCACATTCAGTGAGGGCGCACCAGACACACACACACAGGTTCACACCACATTAAAACACCAGCCCACTGGCACTCAGTCCACCCACAACGCAGATGAAACATTGCTGGTTGGCATAGCAACCATTGCAGATGGGAGCCTAGATAGCCAATCACCTGTCAGTAAAGATCAAGACAGCCAATCACCTGTCAGTAAGGCCCAAGACAGCCAGTCGTCTATCAGTAAGACCCAAGACAGCCAATCGCCTGTCAGTGAGGCCCAAGACAGCCGGTCGTCTATCAATAAGACCCAAGACAGCCAATCGCCTGTCAGTGAGGCCCAAGACAGCTGGTCGTCTATCAATAAGACCCAAGACAGCCAATCGCCTGTCAGTAAGGCCCAAGACAGCCAGTCACCCATAAGTAAGGACCTCCGTGGTCTATCTGTTCACCCAGCTCATCAGGACACTGAGAGGCCTGCCTTTTTCCCTAACACAGACCTCAGTGCCTTGGAAAACAAGACCCTAATCAGCGCTCCTGATGAGCCTATCACAGCTCGTCAAGGTTTATTTCCTAGCTCACACAGCCAACCACATCCAGCTGCTGAGCGGCTGCCAACTGTTGACAAGCAGCCAATCAAAATAACCCAGAGGCCGTCGAAAAAGCAGCCGACCAAAACCACAAACCCCTCGACCAATGGCAACCAGCCAGGTGGAAAGCCAAACAAGAAGTCCAGGCAACAGGCAGTGAAAGTCAAACAGCCCTCCAAGCCCCGCCAGGCACCAGATGAGCATGGCCAAGAGCCAATCAAACACAGTCAACAAACATCCCAAGGTGGCAAGCAGCCAATCAAAACAGGTCACAAGCCCTTGTACCGCAAACAAAAACCACAAACCACTAAGGAGCCAATAAAAACTGACCAGAGTGTGGCTAGCACCACTGATTGGCTGTTCACCACAGGAAGACCTCAGGATGGCCACACCCAAAAAAACCCCAGCAGTCCTTTCAGTGTTACACAGTATTCACTGCCCACTGCTAGGCCAACTCTTATTGCTACACAACCCCAGCAACACACAGACAGGACAAGACAGGAGACCCAATCACACACAGACACACAACACGCACAAAGCACCACACAGCGAATCCCAACACTCACACCCAGCCCTGTGCAGATGGATCTCAAAGACACAAGCTCAACAGAGAAACACACATCCAAGCAGAGAGACAACACACCTCCAGTCCCCTCACACATTATGAAGTCCACTCAAAGCCCAACACACTCACACACACACACCACAATGACCACCCAGAGCCCAAGTCAGGGCAGGGCTAAACCTGCATACCCCCAGCCCACCCAAAGTGTGTCCCAGGTCACGCCAAGCTCCTCCAGGGTCCTCGCTCCGCAGTTTACCACAACGAAACAGCAGCTTAGACTCCTGGGTAACTCAGCCACCCTTCTATCTCTGACACAGCCATGATGTGTATGGACAGATGAAAAATAGACTTTATTCCTCCTGACACACAGGGTTATAGTCTAAACCTTCCCTCCATCTGGGTCAGTCAGAGCCACATTAGAAAAGAGAGTTAGAGTTTCTTGTTCTTGTGTTTTCCAATCCACGTAACCTGTGAGTGCTCTCCAGCACAGTGCACTATGAGCACTGCATACTTGCTGGGTGAGTGCATGAATTTGAGCAGGTCACGGTTGTCCCAAATCATGTGCTTTGTACCATACTTGCCAGAAATTACGGAATGTATTAGGCTGTGTTTTATTTTAGGTTACAATTTAAAAGTTAGCTATTTTTGATAAGTTTGTTGTTAGCAATAACTATTTTATCAAACAAACAGTGAAATACTGGCTAGATCCATTTGAAAAGCTGGCAGTTGTCCCTCCTCTCCCGTGTTGTTGCCAAGATGGAGTCCAGAGAGTGTTCATCGTTCCACACCAAATTTTGACCGTTTACAGTGCACCATCCAGGTACTTCCAGTACACTGCATATGGGTACTGCTGTAAGTGTGAACACACTTATGCCCTCAAATGAAGCATTCAAAGCACTCAAATGCGCAAACTGGAACACATTGGTTATTAAGGCCAGTTCTGATCAAAGGTTTGCAGGTGCTTAAGAAGTCTTCAGATGAATCACTTTGTGATTAGCTTTTTAGGAGACTACAGAGAAAGTTTACATCCGTGATTACACAGAAAAAGACAGAGTGCTAGGCTAGGCTAGGCTAGGCTAGGCTAGGAGATAATGTGCTAATCTGGCCCTGCTGGTGATAACAGCTGTTTCTAGTTTACTGGCCTGCTGTGGGAACCATGCTTGTCAAACATGAACAGGTGTCTTGCGGAGTGACAACTCAGGGACCCTCCTGCACAGTGACATCTCAGTTTGTCTCTAGACTTACATCTAAATATCATCAAATATGATCGCATAAACAATTAGTAGAGACAAGCAATGCTTGAGAACAATGAAACATTGTGTCTAGCCTTAATCTGGAGCTAATCTGGCTGATTTAGTCAGAGCCGAACACTGAAGACCGTTTCATGCGTTTGACTGCTGTTACGAAGGATCAGAATGACCCATTCCAAAGTTTAATTTAAATCATGGCACCAATCACATCGCATAAGAATCTTCAAAAGTTTTGTCAGCCAATCTACAATGAATCTTTACTCTGAGATTTGTAATCACAGGATTTTAAACAAAAGTTAACGATAAAAAACGTTTATCCACAGTTGTTGACAGTTATGTGTTAGAAGTTATAGGTAGAAAGAGTGATGTTATTTTTTTCTGTCATACGTGATAAAATCTTTACAGTATTTATTCAGTACAGTAGCTGTGCTAAATGTGTTAAAAAATCATAAACTAATGGCTAATCTCGTAGACATGGACAGAGAGGAGACACTAGGAGTTGCCTGTCGTCTGTAGCCCATTCCTGTTATGAAACAGCATCTATCTGTCACACAGCTTCTGGTCCATCAAAGGACGGACAACCTCCCCCTAGTCCCATGCTTGTCAGTGAGGGGCCCAATAACAAAAGGGGTAATGATGTCGCAATGTGTCCTCATTGGTCACCTTTGTCCGTCATCTGTCCTGGCCATGCCTCCTCTCTCCATCCCACCCTGACATCACGCCTGTAACTCCGCCCACCCACCACACCTCTTAACTCCTCCCACTTCTTCTACACAGAGCTGTAACTCCACCCTCACCCTTGTAACCACTCCCTCTGGTCATGTGACACACTCCACATATCCTGCTGTGAGTCTGGAGGAGTTGGAGGTCATGCTAATAGCCCTTCTGCACAGTCAATTGACCAATCAGTGACTCACATCACTCCAATGCCTCACGCCTCCAACAGCCAATCACATCTCTCCTTCTCCTCATTCCTCCTCCTGTTCCTCACTTCTCTCCACTTCAGCCAACATCTCATTTCACAGGCTGCCGTCACCATGACAACCGCATCTGTTCTCTCCTCACTGTCATGTTGCCTTGGTAACACGGTGTGTGTTGATGTTTTGCTGTGCAGGTCGTGGAGACCAGCGTCCCAGGGTGCGGTTGCCGGGGCCCCGTCCATCTGTCACCACCCTCTTACGCACCCGCAGACCTTTCCCTGCCCCCGCCCCGGTCCTCAACAGACCTCGCCCAATCCACAGAAACTCCACCCTCTCTCCCCGCAAAACAGGTGCCCAGAGAGCTGACTACTAGAGAGGCTCCTGTTTTTTGGCATCTCGCTAGTTTGTCTCATCTCTATTTCTCACACTCTCTTCATCTTTATGGCGTCACCAATCAGATCTGTCACAGTCTCTCATGTTTGTGTGACTTAACCAATCACATCCACAGCCTCCTCATCTTTGTGGCATCACCAGTCAGATCTGTCACAGTCTCATGTTTTAACCAATCACATCCACAGCCTCCTCATCTTTGTGGCGTCACCAATCAAATCTCTCACAGTTGGTGTTTCCAAAATGGCATACTGCTGTGCTACATACTACATGTGCCCCATTACACAGTGGGACACACAGTACTGCCCCCCAATTAATTAACTGACTGCAGGTGCACCACCTGACTGACTCCCCATGCACTAATCCCCCAGTATGCAGCAGGCTATGCAAGCAGCAGAAGAGGGCTACTAACCACATGACCAGTACCTCATTCATTAATGGACTGCAGGTGCATTTCTTGAGCCCCTTA
>PYXC01002288.1:30000-35000 GCA_015244755.2 Tenualosa ilisha | reverse complement strand
AGATGTTACGGGCTGACATCCTTCAGTGTGAGACATGGCAACATGGCTGATAATCGTCATGTCTCACACTGAAGAAGGGCGCCAGCCTGAAACGTTTGAGAGGCGGTTAAGAGAGTCAACTAAACTGTCGAGTGCTTCAGTTCATTTTTCTAAGTCTCTGCATTTATCCCAATTAGTTAAACACACACCACACAGTGAACACACACTAAGGTGAAGTACACACTGAGGTGAAGTACACACTAACACAGCACACAGTGAACACACAGTGAACACACACTGTGGTGAAGTACACACTAACACAGCACACAGCAAACACACAGTGAACACACACTGAGGTGAAGTACACACTAACCCAGCACACAGTGAACACACAGTGAACACACAGTGAGGTGAAGTACACACTAACACAGCACACAGTGAACACACAGTGAGGTGAAGTACACACTAACACAGCACACTGTGAACACACAGTGAGGTGAAGTACACACTAACACAGCACACTGTGAACACACAGTGAACACACAGTGAGGTGAAGTACACACTAACACAGCACACAGTGAACACACAGTGAGGTGAAGTACACACTAACACAGCACACAGTGAGCACACAGTGAGGTGAAGTACACACTAACACAGCACACAGAGAACACACAGTGAGGTGAAGTACACACTAACACAGCACACAGTGAACACACACTGAGGTGAAGTACACACTAACACAGCACACAGAGAACACACACTGAGGTGAAGTACACACTAACACAGCACACAGTGAACACACACTGAGGTGAAGGACACACTAACACAGCACACAGTGAACACACAGTGAGGTGAAGTACACACTAACACAGCACACAGTGAATACACAGTGAGGTGAAGTACACACTAACATAGCACACAGCGAACACACACTGAGGTGAAGTACACACTAACACAGCACACAGTGAACACACAGTGAGGTGAAGTACACACTAACACAGCACACAGTGAACACACAGTGAACACACAGTGAGGTGAAGTACACACTAACACAGCACACAGCGAACACACAGTGAGGTGAAGTACACACTAACACAGCACACAGCGAACACACAGTGAGGTGAAGTACACACTAACACAGCACACAGTGAACACACAGTGAACACACAGTGAGGTGAAATACACACTAACACAGCACACAGTGAACACACAGTGAACACACAGTGAGGTGAAGTACACACTAACACAGCACACAGTGAACACACAGTGAGGTGAAGTACACACTAACACAGCACACAGCGAACACACAGTGAGGTGAAGTACACACTAACACAGCACACAGTGAACACACAGTGAACACACAGTGAGGTGAAGTACACACTAACACAGCACACAGCGAACACACAGTGAGGTGAAGTACACACTAACACAGCACACAGTGAACACACAGTGAGGTGAAGTACACACTAACACAGCACACAGTGAACACACAGTGAACACACAGTGAGGTGAAGTACACACTAACACAGCACACAGCGAACACACAGTGAGGTGAAGTACACACTAACACAGCACACAGCGAACACACAGTGAGGTGAAGTACACACTAACACAGCACACAGCGAACACACACTGAGGTGAAGTACACACTAACACAGCACACAGTGAACACACAGTGAGGTGAAGTACACACTAACACAACACACAGCGAACACACACGGAGGTGAAGTACACACTAACACAGCACACAGTGAACACACAGTGAGGTGAAGTACACACTAACACAACACACAGTGAACACACACTGAGGTGAAGTACACACTAACACAGCACACAGTGAACACACAGTGAACACACACTGAGGTGAAGTACACACTAACACAGCACACAGTGAACACACACTGAGGTGAAGTACACACTAACACAGCACACAGTGAACACACAGTGAACACACACTGAGGTGAAGTACACACTAACACAGCACACAGTGAACACACAGTGAGGTGAAGTACACACTAACACAGCACACAGTGAACACACAGTGAGGTGAAGTACACACTAACATAGCACACAGTGAACACACACTGAGGTGAAGTACACACTAACACAGCACACAGTGAACACACACTGAGGTGAAGTACACACTAACACAGCACACAGTGAACACACAGTGAACACACACTGTGGTGAAGTACACACTAACACAGCACACAGCAAACACACAGTGAACACACACTGAGGTGAAGTACACACTAACCCAGCACACAGTGAACACACAGTGAACACACACTGAGGTGAAGTACACACTAACACAGCACACAGTGAACACACAGTGAGGTGAAGTACACACTAACACAGCACACTGTGAACACACAGTGAGGTGAAGTACACACTAACACAGCACACTGTGAACACACAGTGAACACACAGTGAGGTGAAGTACACACTAACACAGCACACAGTGAACACACAGTGAGGTGAAGTACACACTAACACAGCACACAGTGAGCACACAGTGAGGTGAAGTACACACTAACACAGCACACAGAGAACACACAGTGAGGTGAAGTACACACTAACACAGCACACAGTGAACACACACTGAGGTGAAGTACACACTAACACAGCACACAGAGAACACACACTGAGGTGAAGTACACACTAACACAGCACACAGTGAACACACACTGAGGTGAAGGACACACTAACACAGCACACAGTGAACACACAGTGAGGTGAAGTACACACTAACACAGCACACAGTGAATACACAGTGAGGTGAAGTACACACTAACATAGCACACAGCGAACACACACTGAGGTGAAGTACACACTAACACAGCACACAGTGAACACACAGTGAGGTGAAGTACACACTAACACAGCACACAGTGAACACACAGTGAACACACAGTGAGGTGAAGTACACACTAACACAGCACACAGCGAACACACAGTGAGGTGAAGTACACACTAACACAGCACACAGCGAACACACAGTGAGGTGAAGTACACACTAACACAGCACACAGTGAACACACAGTGAACACACAGTGAGGTGAAATACACACTAACACAGCACACAGTGAACACACAGTGAACACACAGTGAGGTGAAGTACACACTAACACAGCACACAGCGAACACACAGTGAGGTGAAGTACACACTAACACAGCACACAGCGAACACACAGTGAGGTGAAGTACACACTAACACAGCACACAGTGAACACACAGTGAACACACAGTGAGGTGAAGTACACACTAACACAGCACACAGCGAACACACAGTGAGGTGAAGTACACACTAACACAGCACACAGTGAACACACAGTGAGGTGAAGTACACACTAACACAGCACACAGTGAACACACAGTGAACACACAGTGAGGTGAAGTACACACTAACACAGCACACAGCGAACACACAGTGAGGTGAAGTACACACTAACACAGCACACAGCGAACACACAGTGAGGTGAAGTACACACTAACACAGCACACAGCGAACACACACTGAGGTGAAGTACACACTAACACAGCACACAGTGAACACACAGTGAGGTGAAGTACACACTAACACAACACACAGCGAACACACACGGAGGTGAAGTACACACTAACACAGCACACAGTGAACACACAGTGAGGTGAAGTACACACTAACACAACACACAGCGAACACACACTGAGGTGAAGTACACACTAACACAGCACACAGTGAACACACAGTGAACACACACTGAGGTGAAGTACACACTAACACAGCACACAGTGAACACACACTGAGGTGAAGTACACACTAACACAGCACACAGTGAACACACAGTGAACACACACTGAGGTGAAGTACACACTAACACAGCACACAGTGAACACACAGTGAGGTGAAGTACACACTAACACAGCACACAGTGAACACACAGTGAGGTGAAGTACACACTAACATAGCACACAGTGAACACACACTGAGGTGAAGTACACACTAACACAGCACACAGTGAACACACACTGAGGTGAAGTACACACTAACACAGCACACAGTGAACACACACTGAGGTGAAGTACACACTAACACAGCACACAGTGAACACACACTGAGGTGAAGTACATGGTCGGGGACAGAACTGGAAGCCTAAACCAATAGTCCATGACTGCTCACAAATAACTAAGCAAAATGAAAGGGACTGTCTTTTCAAAAAATTACATTTTGGTTCACACTCCAAAGTTAAGCTAATGGCTAATATGATACACATATCGGGCAACTCTGTAAATTCTGGTGATCAAACTTTATTTTTTCCACCAATTTGAATTGTTTCAAATGTTTTTAATAAGCTGATAAAAGACTCCGCAGACCGAACGTCGTGTATCTGACATCTGGCACCTTTCCAAGTCTGTAGCAGGTAGCGGCTGGTGAGTAAATCAATATGCCGATTTGCATAGCGAGGTTGGCAGAGTATATCTGAACCAACAAGAAATTCATTTCCACATTTATAACCACTACAGATCAGGCTATGTAGAAACTGCCGCTACTCACAGGGATGATCAAAATCATAGCCAGATGTCTTCGCGGTTGAAGGATACTGATGCAATGATGACTCTGAGCTGCAGTCCATTTCTGACAGGATAGACACAGTTTTGTTTTTTGTGTTTTTCACATGGCACCTTCACAGTTGGCAGATCATCCTAATATATACAGACTGAAACATGTTTTTGTGTACAAGTTCAATGTCGTATCTTGGTGGGATTTAGTTTTTTTTTGGAAATCAAGTCTATGTGATTTCCAGTAGGATGGCTCAGGTCTATGTGATTTCCAATAGGATGGTTCAGGTCTATGTGATTTCCAGTAGGATGGCTCTTGGCTTAGGAATGCTACCACTAGGATCACTGTGTTTCACTTTCCCTCTCTATAGAGACAATATGTCCTCCGTTTTTTTCTGCCCGAATTTCTGAAGAAAAATGAAAGCATCCAGTAACTGTAAATAACCTATCACGCATATGCACCTCCAGATCCAAAAAAA
>PYXC01002288.1:20000-25000 GCA_015244755.2 Tenualosa ilisha | reverse complement strand
TGTCTGCGGTACAGGAGGATCTTATCGGTACCCAGGGCCTGGCTGGGTGTAACCGCCACCGTAGGGGGGTCGGTTTCGGGCATAGGGGTTGGAGCCCCCTGGGGGAGGCGTGGCACCAGGTGGGGGAGTGTACCCGGGGCGTGGCTGGTAGCCGGGGGCGGGCTGAGAGGTGGGAGGGAGGCTGTAATTGGCCGGCTGCTGCTGAGGCTGGGGTGCACCTTGGGAAGTGTAGTTCTGAGGGGGGAAGGCCCCCGGGGGGTACTGGCCCGCCCCTTGGGGAGGGGGGGGCTGTGATTGGGCGCTACTGAAGCCAGGGGCGGGGGCTTGGGAGGTGGGGGCCTGGGATGGAAAGTTCTGGAACTGCGGCTGTTGCTGCTGCTGCTGGGGGGGCGGAGCCTGGGGAGCCCCAGACTGCTGTTGAGGAGTATAGCCTGCTGGGAGAAAAGACAGGAGAGAAGGAGAGAAAGAGAGAGAGAGAGAGAGAGAGAGAGAGAAAGAGAGAGAGAGAGAGAGAGAGAGAGAGAGAGAGAGTTACTCCTAGGCCAAACTGTTTTAGGGACACGTACAGCACATTTCATCAGCAGATTGGGGCGGCCCCACTGGGGCGTTTGAAGTAAGAAGTCTTTGTTTGTTTCCTCCACTTTCAGCTATTTTGAGCAACATACTGGAAACTGTTCTAATAATTATGGCAACATTATGCACAGTTGTCTTCAAATAACCGCAATCACACAATTACAATTACAGACAGATGAGGTCTGCACACTTCCACCAAGAGAGAGCTGCCTTGGCTCTGGGTCACGCTAAACATTTTGACAGAGATTAAATCAGTTCTGAAGGAGTGCTGGTGCTGGTGCTGGGTCTGGTGTGTGTGTGTGTGTGTGTGTGTGTGTGTGTGTGTGTGTGTGTGTGTGTGTGTGTTGCCTGGGTACTGCATAGGGTACTGCTGCTGGGGCTGCTGTGTGTGTGTGTTACCTGGGTATTGCATAGGGTACTGATGCTGGGACAGCTGTGCGTGTGTGTGTTACCTGGATATTGCATAAGGTACTGCTGCTGGGACAGCTGTGTGTGTGTGTGTGTGTGTGTTACCTGGGTATTGCATAGGGTACTGCTGCTGGGACAGCTGTGTGTGTGTGTGTGTTACCTGGGTATTGCATAGGGTACTGCTGCTGGGACAGCTGTGTGTGTGTGTGTGTGTGTGTGTGTTACCTGGGTATTGCATAGGGTACTGCTGCTGGGACAGCTGTGTGTGTGTGTGTGTGTGTGTTACCTGGGTATTGTATAGGGTACTGTTGCTGGGACAGCTGTGTGTGTGTGTGTGTGTGTGTGTGTGTGTGTGTGTGTGTGTGTGTGTGTGTGTGTGTGTGTTACCTGGGTATTGCATAGGGTACTGCTGCTGGGGCTGCTGTGTGTGTGTGTGTGTGTGTGACCTGGGTATTGCATAGGGTACTGCTGCTGGGGCTGCTGTGTGTGTGTGTGTGTGTGTGTGTGTGTGTGTGTGTGTGTTACCTGGGTATTGCATAGGGTACTGCTGCTAGGACAGCTGTGTGTGTGTGTGTGTGTGTGTTACCTGGGTATTGCATAGGGTACTGCTGCTGGGGCTGCTGTGTGTGTGTGTGTTACCTGGGTATTGCATAGGGTACTGCTGCTGGGGCTGCTGTGTGTGTGTGTGTGTGTGTGTGTGTGTGTGTGTGTGTGTTACCTGGGTATTGCATAGGGTACTGCTGCTGGGGCAGCTGTGTGTGTGTGTGTGTTACCTGGGTATTGCATAGGGTACTGCTGCTGGGGCTGCTGTGTGTGTGTGTGTGTGTTACCTGGGTATTGCATAGGATACTGCTGCTGGGACAACTGTGTGTGTGTGTGTGTGTGTGTGTGTTTGTTACCTGGGTATTGCATAGGGTACTGCTGCTGGGGCAGCTGTGTGTGTGTGTGTGTTACCTGGGTATTGCATAGGGTACTGCTGCTGGGGCAGCTGTGTGTGTGTGTGTGTGTGTGTGTTACCTGGGTATTGCACAGGGTACTGCTGCTGGGGCAGCTGTGTGTGTGTGTGTGTGTGTGTGTGTGTGTGTGTGTGTGTGTGTGTTACCTGGGTATTGCATAGGGTACTGCTGCTGGGGCAGCTGTGTGTGTGTGTGTGTGTGTGTGTGTGTGTTACCTGGGTATTGCATAGGATACTGCTGCTGGGGCTGCTGTGTGTGTGTGTGTGTGTGTGTGTGTGTGTGTGTGTGTGTGTTACCTGGGTATTGCATAGGGTACTGCTGCTGGGGCTGCTGTGTGTGTGTGTGTGTGTGTGTGTGTTACCTGGGTATTGCATAGGGTACTGCTGCTGGGGCTGCTGTTGCTGCGGAGCTGCAGGTTGCTGAGGGGGATATCCACCAGGAGCCTGATACTGATACATCTGACCTGCTCACACACACACACACACACACACACACACACACACACACACACACACACACACACACACACGAGAGAGAGACAGTCTATCAAACAGATATACACACATCTGCAGCATCTAATTCAAGGGAGAGTGAAGGTGTAGGTAAGACTGTGTGTGTGTGTGTGTGTGTGTGAGAGTGAGTTGAGTGAATGAGTGTGTGAGTGTGTGTATGTTTGTGTGTTCCATAGCTCCATTTTTACAATTTAACTACATCTATGGATGAGCTCTGAACCCCTGTCAGACTATCAGATAAAACATGGTGTGTGTGTGGGGTGTGTGTGTGTGTGCTTGTGTGTGTGTGTGTGTGTGTTTGTGTGTGTGTGTGTTTGTGTGTGTGTGTGTAACTCAGACCATGTGCTTGTGTTGGATCAGGGATAAACAAACAAATTGAATACATTCTCAGTAACTACCAGAGCATATTATACAAATACACCACTAATGCCATCCATTCAGTGCCTCTGGACACACACACATACACACACACACACACACACACACACACACACACACGCGCGCACAGGCACATGCACACGCACACTTAATGCCATCTATACCCTACCAGAGGACAAATGCACATACAAACACTAATAAAAGACAGACACACACACACACACACACACAAAATGCCATTAATGCACTGACAAGTCACACTCACACACTATGCACTAAGGAAAGCTCACGTGTACACAAATTCTTTGCACATATGTGTGTGTGTGTGTGTGTGTATGTGTGCGCGCAGATGTGTGATTCAGCTGCTCAACAGAGCTTTTCATTGGAATATGAGAGAGAAGAATGTAAGCATCAGCCAAACAGACATGGCCCTCTCTTTCTCTCTCACTCACTCTCTCTCTCACACACACACACACACACACACACACACACACACACACACACACACACACACACACACACACACACACACACACACACACACACGTGAGGAGCAGAGGTAAGATGGCATCTATTTGAAAAGCCCAAAGGTAACTAAACAGCTATTTCCTTGTGTTTTCCACTGTCTATCTGTCTATCATGTGTGTGTATGACAGAGAGCATGAAAAAGTGTGTGTGTGTGTGTGTGTTTGTGTGTGTGTGAGAGACTCCTGTGACTGTGTCTCGTCACAACAATTAGCCCAACAGCACCATCACTGGTTGCTTACAGTTGCACAACAGGTTTGTGTGTGTGTGTGCGTGCGTGTGTGTGTGTGTGTGTGTGTGTGTGCGTGCGTGCGTGCGTGTGTGTTTAGAAAAGCTAGTGTGCACACATGTGCTAGAACAAGGATGATAAAGTTTATTTCATTCTACACTGTGTGTGTGTGTGGACTTCTTTTCGCTCTCTCCGCCTTCATTCTGTCACCTCATCTCACACACAGGGAGTGATGAACTGTGATGATGATGTGTGTGTGTGTGTGTGTGTGTGTGTGTGTGTGTGTGTGTGTGTGAGAATCAGGGCTGTGCAAAATTCAGAATTTAATTCAATTCAATAAATGAATTTGAATTGACTCCACCCTACAGGAGGCTGAACTGAATTAAGTATTGTGTACATAAAGTCCATGCAAGAATATCTGCATGAAATTCACACTTATGATTCCTATGTAATTTACACCTGTAAAGCTTCATCGTTAAACACACTTTAGTTATGCATCATGTACATCTTTGAATTTCATGGAATTCCAATTCTACTTTCTGTGTGTCTTCACCAGATGACTAGTCATAAGTGTGTGTTAGTGTGTGTGTGTGTGTGTGTGTGTCTATGTGTGTGTGACCCTTCATGGCAGTGTCCTTGGCCAAAGATGTTTTCTTGGAAATTGAGCTCATCCTTGGAATTGGATTTTGGGACGTTAACCTTAGCGTGGAACACTGAGGTCCTTAAGATTCTAAGTGTGTGTGTGTGTGTGTATGTGTGTGTGTGTGAGAGTACTGTGGAACATTCAGGCTGTGTGATATCCAGAAGTGTCCATACCTGACTGAGGCTGACAGCATGTGTGTGTGTGTCTATGTGTGTGTGTGTGTAGGCCTGCAGTTCGTCAGTCAGTGATGATAAATCCACTGTCCTCAAGCACACAATTCTGTCATCACTTTTATAAAATTTCACACAAACCATTTCCATGCAAAAACAGAGTGACTGCTCTGTGTGTGTGTGTGTGTGTGTGTGTGTGTGTGTGTGTGTGTGTGTGCGCACGTGTCTTTTACAGTGAGGGTTAACACATGACGATATGCAGGTCTACATGTATGTACTTGTCTGTGTGTGTGTGTGAGAAAGGTGCAAGATACTGCCACATGTGTATATGTCTCAACAGTGTGTGTGTGTGTGTGTGTGTGTGTGTGTGTGTGTGTGTGTGTGTGTGCACGTGTATGGAGATTAATTAATTCTGCATGTTGTATTTTTACAGAGGTCCTGAATATTTTAATTTATTTCATGTTTTTAATTATGATGATGAGTAATGATTTGACCAGACAAGTTTTGACTCATCTTGGAGGTTGATGTTGGAGGGTTCACCTCCATTTTATTTTGGGCTCAGAGCATTCTGAGATCAATGAATTAGCTCATTACTTTTGGAGAAAA
>PYXC01002288.1:0-15000 GCA_015244755.2 Tenualosa ilisha | reverse complement strand
GGCCTGGTGTGACCCCACTCAAGTGGCCACAGAGATTGATGTCAGCACAGCACCCTCTGGTGGAGGAGCTGTGGAACAGCACCCTGCTGGGGAAGAGGGAGACTGAGCTTACAGCTCCAGGCATAGAGCCAGCGCCCACTGCAGGGGTGGCCCAGACACTCAATATATGTGAGTTTGATGGAGGAGAGTGTGTGAGTGTGTGTGTGTGTGTGCATGAAATGTGTGTTTCTTACCAAAGAGTGTGAGTTTGAGTATTCTGCTGCACTGGATGGCAAAGGAGAGATCCGAGCTGTCAAAGATGGTGATGAGGTCATCATCTGCACAAAGACAAGGAGAGGAGAGGAGCAGGACCAGTGTGTTACTCATACACACAATCAACAAACGCCCCATAACAAACAGAATTATTATCAACACAAAGCTCTTGGGTTTTAAGTTTTTTTGGATAAAGAATTATATACAGCACAAAGCCATGCACTATTTAATAATCCAGCATGATAAATCTGTCACCAGAGCAGAGCGAGAGAGAGAGAGAGAGAGAGAGAATCTTCCACGTGACACATTCTACACATCCCATTTATCCTGACCCATTTCCTACTCTGCGAGAGGGCCAGGCGTGTCACGTGTGTGTGCGGTTTTAATATTTCTCTGGCCCCAGTTCTCTGGGTCAAACAGTGAAGAGGCCATCACTAGAGAGACTGCCACAGAGAGAGAGAGAGAGAGAGGGAGAGGGAGAGGGAGAGAGAGAGAGAGAGAGAGAGAGAGAGAGAGAGAGAGAGAGAAAGTGAGAGAAGGGGGGCTGGGAGTGGAAGAAGAGGAGATGGCAGATGTGGTGAGGAAGCAAAACTCATCCTATGAAGCAACCTACTATTATATTATCATCATCATCATCATTATTATTATTATTATTATTATTATTATTATTATTATTATTGTTGTTGTTATTGTTGATGTTACTATCATTCTCCTCATCATCCTCTGATAACCTAGAGATGGGCAGAAAAGACACACACTGTACCCCTAAGCCGTGACCTGAGTTGACCCTGTGCAGTGCCCAATAGGAGACTCAGAGCGGGCTGAGCAAAGGCTCACTAACACATCAGACCCAAAGCAAAAGCCACGGCACAGCAACTACCACTCCTCCTGCTGTGACTTGGAGCATCTCCACCCTCACACACACGTGTTTCATAGAAGTGCTATCAATGCACTGATGTGGTTTTATGGGTGGGGCCCCTCTGCTTGTGTTTAATAGACTGGCAATGCAGTGTTTGGTCTAATGCAGTGCTTGGTCTAATGCAGGGGTCTCCAACAGGTAGCTTGGGAGTTACCAGTAGCTCGCCACCTGCTTAAGAGGAGTTCTCCAAAGGGTCAACCTGCTTAAGAGGAGCTCTCCAAAGGGTCAAAGGAAACGTAAATGAATCTCATAACAAAGCCACAGAAGGTGCTAAACCTGTTAGAGTCTCTATGAAATCAATACACATCCTGGCCTGTCTGGCACAACATGATGGCAGTTTCATTGCCTTTCATGAGCACTGATGTTGGCGGTGCACGTCAGGTTTCACTAGAGAAAATAAGGGCACCACAAGTGTAGATGACACGTCAGGTTTCACTAGAGAAAATAAAGGCAGCACAAGTGTGACCTACAGAAACA
Source organism: Tenualosa ilisha (assembly GCA_015244755.2). Taxonomy (NCBI): domain Eukaryota; kingdom Metazoa; phylum Chordata; class Actinopteri; order Clupeiformes; family Clupeidae; genus Tenualosa; species Tenualosa ilisha. The sequence goes on along the minus strand of PYXC01002288.1, from coordinate 13,352 downwards.
GTATTTAATGTAGATAACAGTATTTGAAATTGGCCTACAGAAACAGTATTTATTGAGTTGATACATCAGTGAGATAACCAATTTGATAATCTGGCCTACAGAAACAGTATTTAATTGAGTATAGTATACATCAGTGAGATTACCAATTTGATAGTCTGGCCTACAGAAACAGTATTTAATTGAGTATAGTACATCATCAGTGAGATTACCAATTTGATAGTCTGGCCTACAGAAACAGTATTTAATTGAGTATAGTACATCATCAGTGAGATTACTAATTTGATAGTCTGGCCTACAGAAACAGTATTTAATTGAGTATAGTACATCATCAGTGAGATTACTAATTTGATAGTCTGGCCTACAGAAACAGTATTTAATTGAGTATAGTACATCATCAGTGAGATGACCAATTTGATAGTCTGGCCTACAGAAACAGTATTTAATTGAGTATAGTACATCATCAGTGAGATACCAATTTGATAGTCTGCCTACAGAAACAGTATTTAATTGAGTATAGTACATCATCAGTGAGATGACCAATTTGATAGTCTGGTCTATTGTACTATTGTCTACTGTATGGTATGTACGGGACATGTATGCTAACCTTTGTCCTTGTACATGATGGAGACCTCGTAGCTCTGATGATGTTCCCAGTCATTATGCTAGTGTGTGTGTGTGTGTGTGTGTGTGTACGTATGTCCTTGTATTTGATGGTGACCTTGTCGCTGTTCTGACGTTGTCCCGTTATTATGCGTGTGTGTTTACTAATGGTGACCCTAACGCTAGTCTGCAACTGTCCCGTTTTTATGGTGTGTGTGTGTGTGTGTGTGTGTGTGTGTGTGTGCACCTTTGTCCTTGTATTAGATGTAGGGCCCTATGATTTTGATGCAGAAATCGCAGAAAAGAAAAAAAAAAAAAAAAAAAAGTTTCCTCGATCAGAAAATTCTTTTTAATTTCCTGGTGGACGCATGAAATTAGGTGCAGTGGGAGCACTCAGTCTCACTCAGTGAGTGAGTGAGTGGAGTGAGAGTGTGTGAGTGAGTGTGTGAGTGAGAGTGAGTAAGTGAGTGAGTGAGTGAGTGAGTGAGTGAGTGAGTGAGTGGAGTGAGAGTGTGTGAGTGTGTGAGTGAGTGTGTGAGTGATAGTGAGAGTGAGAGTGAGAGTGAGTGAGTGTGTGAGTGAGAGTGAGTGAGTGAGTGAGCGTAAGAGCTCATCTGCGCCAGAGAAAGTGGAGCTGCTTCTGCTTGTTGCAGTCGGTAGGTTAGAAGCAACGATAGCCGAAGTAACAAAGTAACAATGTTGGATTTCTGCAGCTGTTCATGGACACAGCATTGAAACATTTAACTGATGTTCCTACTCGCACTGAAAAATTACTTTTTGTGAAAAATCATAGACTCAATCATAGACAACAATGACTTCCTTATCACCTATGTAGGCCTACATTACAACAATAGCCAGTTCATGATGATTATAATTTTATACCCATATACATAGATAGATTAGCCTATCTGGTGTACGCTAAGAGAGAACAAGGCGTATGGGCACATGAGTGAGGGAGAGCATGTGGATTGGGGCCTCTGACCCCAAAAATATCTAACATGACTGGGCCTCAAGTCAAATCAGTTTTAGAGCGGTTTAAAAGCCCAAAATCCAAAATGGTGTGTGTGTGTGTGTGTGTGTGTGTGTGTGTACCTTCGTCCTTGTACTTGATGGTGACCTCATCGCTGCTCTGCAGCTGCCCCCTAAAGACCCTCTGCATCATGAGCAGGAGCTCGTCGTAAGTGATGTCCTCATTATGGATGGGGATCCGTCTGATGTCATCGCCCAGCTGAGCCTTGATGATCAGCTTCCCACTCAAGTCCAGCTGCCCATTCATACTGTGGGGAGGGGGGGTTGGGGGGGGCAGGCAGGGAATAGTGGGGGACAACAGATAGAACAGAGATAGAGTGAAGAGGACGTGTTAGTAGCAAGAGATAAGTATGGAGGGATAAGAGAGAAAAAGGAGGAGTGGTGTAGTAGAGGGGAAGCAGAGGCGAGGGAGGGAGGAGGGGGAGAAAATCCCAAATGAGAAATGACAATATAACACATGCAAGCTTAGCCCTAAGGGAGGGCAGTCCACACAAGGGCCACAGAGCAACAACACAATAACCAGCTACCAGTGAGCTTCCATAGCCAAGTTCTGCTGTCTGTCACTGATACACCCATGAGGTATATGGAATCTGATTTCAGTCACTGATACACCCATGAAGTATTTGGCCACATTAATTAGCTAAGTCTTGCAGGAGAAAAAGAACATCTGGTTTGTCACACCTGAGACCTTAACCACTACATTTGCCAGCATTTACATATGGACTAGGCCTAGTCTAAATGCTGAATATTTTAAATGGCTTCCTTAGCTTCTATACAGCAAAACCCTGGACAGTGTTCCGTTCCACACCACACCACAATCCAGTTTCACTTCCACTGTCTGCAGTGTAAAATGACCCCACAGGTAAAACCATTCTTACCTGTCAGGGATCAAAATTAGCACCAGCTACTTGCCAAGAACTGGCAAGAAGGCTGACAGACTACTGACAGAAAATGTTGATTTACTACTGAATGGTTCTTGAATGTCACCAATTCATCTGTCAGTGGCTGGTTGATATTCACATTTCAAAAAGTTAATTTTGACCCATGTCTATGGCACTTCACAGGTTATTGTACTGTGGTAATATCAAGTAGACCAACTGACTAGATTGCATAGCCTAAATGTCATTATAACACTGAATTCCCATTTTATCAAAATACTTTTGGCCTCCATTGTGGGTTTTGTTTGCCCCATTCTGGCCTGCTTCTGTAGTAGTACAGCACTGTAGTCCATTGGCCAACCTATTACACACACAGCAGCCAAAGTCTGAAGGGCACAACAGGGAGGATGATCTGGAAGGACTTACTGTGTGTGTGTGTGTGTGTGTGTGTGTCCTAACCTTTACACTCAAAAACCTGATATGATCCACTCAATCTATGGATGTGGAAATTACAATCAGGAGATTCACTAATCCACTGATTAATAGACTCGCTGACTGTAATGAAGCATACATCCATCTTTTGCTCTTCCTATTCTGCTGTTCTCCAACACAAACAGGAACAGAAATGTTCGTAATTATCCTGTCTTAAGGTCAGCCTGTCAATTACCGTTAAACCGGGAATGCAGTGCAATCACGAAGTGCAGCATTGGCAATAATTTATTGCCCATAATAAAAACTGCGCAATGACGTCTTGATCAAATTTGGGTGATTGGACGAATTATATAAATGGATTCCCATTAGCAAACCATCATCTTTCGGTGTTCTCTAGCCAACCTGGATAACCACGTACATGTGCGTAAACATACTTAGCGTTGCTGGATTGGGCGAGGCGCAAAACTAGCCAACGTTAGCTAATGTTAGCGTCCCTGGGCTAACGTTATGTGTGGCACAGATTCCAGATAGCTAGCATTGACGCTATTCAGCTAGCTAACCGACACGGAATCCCCTAAATGTCGCCGCATCAGTTTAGCATGCGCAGACAATCATTGATTTCCAGGACACGTAATCCGCATGCCTGTTTTCAGTAAATACACAGCCTACTCAAATCGATTCTTTATGTTGACTTAAAACTGAAAATAAATATGCTAGCAATTAGCCTAACTGGCCCCTAAAGCTATTTCACTGTGTCACCAACAGGAAGTTTGGGCTTGCCAAATAATGATCCATCCGATACTCAAGTCCATTTTCAATTATATGTTTAGGTACGACTTCCTGCCCAGGGAACACAGTGAAGCTTCGCACTTTTGCCGGCTTCAAATGTTAAGTCGGATAATTAGCAGCAGGTTTATTTGACATGTAATCCATATGTAAAGCACTAATGTCCGTTTCACGATATGTGTATGTTATGCGCTTGACAGCCGGTGTAGGGCCACTTGTCGCTTGCCCCACTTCTGAACGCTAATATAGCTAGCAACTTAGCATGCTAAGCAGTTAGTAACCCACTTTCAGGATACTCTGCCTTACACGCTGCATAAAAACGTATCAGTTAAAGTTCTTGTCTTGGCCTACCTGACGCCTCAGTGGACTCGACCCAGCAGTGATTTAGGTTGTGAAGGCAGGACCGACTCAGTGAAAACCTTGCACCCAGAACTGAAGCACTGGACCGCTGCTGCACATCCGGAAGTCTCTCGGGTTGTCTACGTCGAACTGTACGTGGCATAGGGAGCAGTGCGCAGTCGCACTGCCACACAAGCACAAGTTTGGCCGTAGAGCTCAGTGATTTTTTTCATGGATTCCAGTCACCCCATCATGAGAGGAACATTCTACCATCATTCATGTAGGCTAATCTTAGAGCAACACCATATGGAGTTTTGATTTGAAACTAGTGGACTACCTCACTAAAAGGTACACTAAGCTCTAAACAACCTCTAAAAAATTTGCTAGGCCTGATTGTTGTCATGGTGTAGGCTAAAGCTTTTGCTTTTATATTGTGGTGGTTTCCCCTCTCCACCCCAAACTGCTTAGTGCATATCCTGGATAGCCTGGTGGGAACGTGTGTTTATCCACCCTTCATGTGACTGTATGACATCCAAATTAATTTGGAGATGGTACCTGAATGAACAGTGAATGAACATGATGAAATTATACATCAAATAGTGGTGAAAAGTTACATATGTTACTGAAGTTTATTCATCAGCAATCTTTCTACTTAAAGGCCACCATCATAGAGATATTTCAGCAGGATTGCATGCAGTCATAGTGCAATGTAAACTTAATCAACCTCATGTGGAGATTAATATCTCATGGAGCATACATCTATAAGATTAATGTTTCATGCTTTCATGATAACTAATCAGTTTTGCACACAGAGGGAATCTTTGGAAATTAGGTGGTTTCAGTATCCTAGCAAACACACAACAATTTTTGTTTCCTGGATGGTGTCAGCCCAAGATAATGATGTAATGAACAGGCCAATGGTTTGTTGTCGTAGGGGGAGATTCCTCTCTAAGCAACTGCATTGTCAGGATGCATGTCATGCCAATGTAATCTGGAGCGGATGCATAATGCAATGCCCCATGCATGCCTTATGAGTAGGAGCATAGCTCTGCGTGACCCGTGTCCACATACCTGGTGAATGGTTGTTGATAAGCCATTTGAGCCAAATGAAATCTCCTTTTGTTTGTTCTCTCCATGCTCCAAGCAATGATTCATTTGATTTCTGAGGTGTATGGCTCAAGTTGCACTCCCGTTCACAGGGAGTTTGTGAACATTGGAAGCTTTTTGTTTGTTGAACACCCACTGAGAGGAACTGAGAAAGGGAACAGTTCTTTGCTTTTGACAAATATGTGCAGTTAGGCCTATGTCTACCAGTCAGGGTTACAACCAAAGACTTATGTGGAGATTTGTTTCACAAGTTATATCGCAAAGCTCACAGGGATCTACAGAAAACATGCTCAACTCTGAACTTGTCTTTCGGATGCTGTCCTCGCTGCTGATAAAAGATAATGGCCAAATCTACCACCAATCTTTGTTGTCAAGAGGGTTTAATTGTCATTTCAACCATATACACTGTAGTGAGACAAAACACCATAGCCTGTTTCACCATAGAACATTTAAAATATCTAAAAAGGCATTTGAGACGGGCTACATTTACTGCACACATATTATAGATACTAATGTTGTTGATTAATTATTCTGTATTATCCAGTCTCATGTTCCATGGTTCATAAGAGATCCCATGTGTCATGTTTGTTAGCCCACAGACACAGAATATTTGACCAGGCCTGTCTGAAATTTGACCACTGCAGCCAGTTCTGTTACTTTATAACTGCGCTATCTGCTAAGCATGCTGTGCACTGACATCCGTGTGAACATAACAGCATTTCTTTGTTACAACTGTGGCCTCTTTCTTCCTCTGATGTTTGGGCCAACACCCTCAAAATCAAAACAGAGACAGAGTGAAGCCTGAGTGAAGTCTGCTCCAACATCCAACACCCCAGAGGAGCACAGAGACAGAGTGAAGTCTGCTCCAACACCCAACACCCCAGAGGAGCACAGAGACAGAGTGAAGTCTGCTCCAACACCCAACACCAGAGGAGCACAGAGAATCAATGCACAAATCCCAGTGTCCTCCCTATATCTAGGCCCTGAACCCTCAAAGACTGTACCGGCATGAATCAGCCAATCATGAAGTGGGATGGTGGCAATGAAGTCTTTAAGGGTTCAGGGACTAGCTGGGACACTAGGATTCAGCCCATTACTGTCTACATGCTGGACCATCTCTGCTTCTCACCAGGGACAAGTGATCCAGCAGCAGATACCTGTAACAGGAGGGTTGAGAGGGGAAGCATTATGAAAAAACATCAGCCAATCAGACAACAAATGTAAAGTATCCCTTTAATTTATTGGTGTAAATCTCAAATGACCTCATGCAAAATGTTACCATCCATCCATTACCTCACAGTGCTGGATTAATCACTCCTGTTTGACACACAAATGCACTCGCTCTCGCTTTCACACACACACACTAACACAGAACAAAATAAGCCCCTGTACATTTATTCTCTCATGATTGCATATCAGTAACTCCAAAATGGTAAATGACCAAATACGCTTGATCACCCATGTCAATATGCATGTGTGTGTGCGTGCTCACAAGCACTTTTATGGGACAGCTTGTATGCATGTGTTTGTGTGAGTGTATGTGTGTGTGTTTGTGTGTGTGTGCACATGTACATGTGTGTGACCAATACATTTGTGTATGCCAGCATATGAGTATATAACTATGTAATGGATTGCTGGTTCAATTAGGCTGACGTATCAAAAAGGAGAGAGAGAGAGAGAGAGAGAGAGTTGAGAATAATTTCCTTTGAAGTTCCAAAAGTATTATCAAGCTGATGAATGATTTTTGCATTGAACACAGAGGGTAGATATGGGAGAGAAAGAGAGAGGGAGAGAAAGATGGAGAAAAAGGGAGCGAGAGAGAGAGGAGAGAGAGAGAGAGAGAGAGATGGGAAGCACTACTGGCGGAGTCCAGATAGAGGCAATGAAAGACTAGGTGAGGAAAGAGAGAGAGAATAAAGAGAGAGAGAATAAAACAGCAGCAGCTGCAGTGGCAGCATAATCCCCTCATGGTCCTCTTGTCCTTTACCTCCACACATCTGTCCATCAATCCCTCTTTCCCCTCCTCTCATCCTTCATTTCTTCTTCTTTTCCTGGGTGGAGTCAAACCAGGCGTCCAGAAGCTTCTTGCTGTAGTACAGGTGCCATGCATGCACCTGGATGGCCACCACCATCAGCAGGTACATGACGGACACGGCCGAGAAGCCAAAGATGAAGCGGTAGGCCTTGCCGTGGCGGTACAGCTGCTGCGCCACAGGAAACATCTCCATGGCGCCGAAGATGAGCGGCGCCACCGAGAACAGCCCCGAGCTGATCATGCTAATCACCAGGTAGCTGATGTTGCTCCGCGGCAGCGCCAGGGCCCCTAGCAACGAGGGGATGATGCTGAGCAGGTAGGGGTACTCCCACTGGTAGGGCATGGACACCAGGTCGTGAGAGACCAGGTTCATGTGCGTCGCCGTCACCTGCGCAGCCACGAGCAGCCAGATCAGCAGCTGCACCACGGTTAGCATACGGATCTCTGACCTGTAGGAGGAGCTGGGGGAAAACACACACACATGAGTGTGCACACACACAGACATACACACACACACACACGCGCGCGTGTGCATGCACACAGACAAACAGACACACACTAACATGTGTGTACGCACTCAGGCAAACAGACAAACCGACCCACACAAGAACACACAGACAAACAGACACACACACAGCCACAAACACACACACACATAGCTGTCACGTATCGCATCATATCACTGTGGAGCAGATTGTCTGTGTACCTACCTCATCTGGTAGTGGGATGGTCCCGCCCTCTCCTTGGGTTTAAAGTCATTCCCATCTGACTTAGTTCCTGATGTTGGAGCAGATCTGGCTCCCACCCGTGAGGTCATGGCAACAAGCTTTGATGTGAGAGAGGAGGGGGTCACCAACACAACACGAAGAGGAGTAGCCTAATAAGTGAATGGAAATAAAATGTGAAATGCATATTTGTTGATAATTTGTGTTTGACTAGACTATAGATGTAAGAAAATGATTAATTAAACGGCTTCTAAAGACAGTAGGCCTATTAGAATTAGTATCTATTGTTACTTTGCAATTGCAGAGATCTCCTAGGATAAAACTAAGCAGCTCAGTTCAGGCTACACTAGTCTATACAATAGTCTAGAGGGAGCATCCGATACGGACACGGCACTTCCGACTCCACCCACCCCTCCCCCACCACCGCACGGTAAGCTGTTGTCTCCTGCTCAGCATCTTCACGCGAGCTTTATAGTCCGCGTCATATAGGAGCAGTAGAACATATAGGCTGTGACAATGTTATGTTAAGACTATTTAAAGATATATCTTTAAAAGAATTGCCCCTAAACATAGCTAACTCTCCGGCTTGAGCAATGTTTACCAACACAGCAGCCTGCTCTAACTGCAGAGTATGCTATTCTCAATTGTGTCAATATGTGCCAAAATAGGTCAGGCCGAACTAGAAAGCCACAATTTCATTAAGACCCTGCGTGGGTGGGCTAACCTACTGTACTGCGTTACGGCTGAGTATCTGACCAGGCGGTTATAGCATCGGCCAGATGTCGATGTCCCATTTCATCCAAGCGCACGGAGGCTTCTCTCCACTACCTGCTGTCCCGGTTTTAAAATAAATAAATATATGAGTGAACATCTCCCTCTCTGATGTAGGTCAGAGTGAGATTACTTACAGAGGCGATCCAGTTGGATAATCAGTGATGAACACTTCAGCCGCTCGCGGTTCGCCAGATGATGACTCGGAGAACGGACCCACACGAGTCTTTTTGTCAATGACAGGGCATCGTCTTTCGCGCAAGCGCAGTGAGAAGAGACGGGAGCGTCTACTCTTCAACGCTCAGCAATGAGTGAGATCCCTATGCACAGTACTAACTGCTATGCATCTCTCTCTCTCTGTCGGTCTCTCTCTTTCTCTCTCTCTCTCTCTGTCACGTACACACACACACACACACACACACGCGTGCGCCTTCTGCTGCATTGAGAAAATGCCCTGTGTTGATATACATTTTTTAAAAACCATTTTTGTTTAAAACGAATTATTTATCACATTCGTTAAAAAAAACGAATTATTTATCAGAATCAGGCAATGTAATAGAGATTATTGAGTCTGTATACAGAGGCTATAATCGCAAATATCGGTTTTAATAACTAGAATTCCGCTATATGATCGAATTTGGATGAATGGCATCAATGCTGGGCGTGCATTATTTAGTATTTCAGTAATGTTCAGTCAAGAGACTTATTTGTTGCATGTAAGAATTTATGATGTTCACAAATCCTGTTTATTCTTCTGTTTCTTCTACTGTAGCCTATGTCAATATTTAAAATAAATAAATTACAACACTGCAAGCCTATGTTTAAGTAGTTTAACTTTATTAAAAAAACAGAATTTAAACATCGCAATTGTAACATTAATTAAAAAAGGAAAGACAGTAAAACATAGTGTATTATTTGAAATATGCTATCTTAGTGTAATTAGCACCAAAGATCAACCCATCTCATAGGCCATAGATGTGCACCATGGCAGGAGTGCCTGCATGATGGCACCAAACCCCTCCAAAGCCAGGGAATGACATGAACTTCACTTAAGATCAGAACACCTTTTAAATGGCTTGGCCACTTTAAAAATCATAATCAAAAAAATAAAAGTGTTGGTGGGTTAGGGGGTATCGCTCCTGGCTTGGATAGGCTGTGCATGAGCTCTATAAGTGGACTGGATTCCGGAATGGATCTGATTCTGCCTGCCCTGCCTGTGTTTGCATGGTGTGGGAGCACGCTGTGCACATCTGGCAATACCTCTGAGGATTTGTTGCCAGATGTCAGCTGATCATGTCACATAAGGTTCTTGCTATAATCCTCAGTGAGCTGATTTTTAGAAATACTTCTTCAGAAACGTGACGCGCTAAACACACTTAACATGCACTCTTTTAGGTTACCCAGCTTTAACTAATTAACATGTTATTAACATGTTCAGATGTTATTCTTAAAAACGCACACATACACACACAAGTATTGAACTAACATAATCTCACCAAATAAAAGACAGCTTCAGATAAAGTTGGGCTTTGTCCTGTGCTTCTTACCAACCAGAGTTGGCTTATATTTTGCAGAACTCCATTTCCTTTGCATCCTGTGATGCAACATTTTGCCATCTTGAACTCAAGGCTGGCAGAAGAGGTTTGCTGTTTAAAACCATCTGGGTTCGCAAATGATTGACACAAATTTGGACTCAATCCTTTCTGAAGCTGACTTACCCACCACTGTTGGCAACTAAAATAAAATACCCCCAACCCTCCTTTTTTTTTAAAATATTTATTTATTTTTTGAAAAACGGGGTTATTTCGGGGGTTACATTCTTAGCCTCATCGTGATAGGCAGCTGCCAGTCTGGAACTAAAAAAGCACATCAATCCCAAAATGCTGGTTTTGTCTCAGAAACCAAGTGGGTCACTAACAGACATGGGCTTGAGACTCATCAAATGGGTTTGCAGTTTCATATTAAAATAATTATAAGTCCAAATGAATGTAGTGTCCTAGCAATTAATATCTGAACCCTCTCAATGCAATTCCACTGCATTACCCTTTGGTGCATGCTTTACAGTCAGGTGAACCCAGAGAGAGTGTTATAGCAATACATACGTGTAACATTACTTTCAACACACGCACACACACACACACACACACTCTTATTCTATTACACACACATCTCTCATCTCTCTCTCTATCACAAATACACACTCACCCACTCCCTCAAACAAACACACACACACAGTCTTTTTTCGGTCATACTTCAAAAAACTCAAAGCTCTTATTATCTTTCACATTAATACACACATACAGCACACACACTTCAAACAATCTCTCTCTCTCTCTCTCTCTCTCTCTCTCTCTCTCACACACACACACACACACACACCAGGATCTTCCTCATTGGACCCAAGTCTTTTTTTTTCAGCTACACAAACAGAGCTTCAGCATAACATCCAAAACAAATACAGTCCACGCTTTCATTTCTCCCTTTCTTCTCTCATCTCTCTCTTCCCATCTCTTCATTCTTCTTCCCTTTTACTCTTCTCTCCATTCTCTCCTCTCTCTTTTTCAGTCTCTCTTGCTCTCTTTGTCTTTCTCGCACACACACACCCTCACTCGGGCTCTACATGGGATACAGTAGGAACCCAGAGAAGGAGGAGTGGACATACTGACCGGCGTAGAGGCCGGCCGCTTGGTCGGAGGGTAACTGGAGGTGGACAGTGTCCCCGGGCTGTAAGGGCAACACTGCGCTCCCAGATGCCTGGTCCAGGAAACCCTTCTTGTACTCATCGTAGGTGTACATCACAGGCTCGCCGTTGCGGTACAGCCCAACCCATACGTTAGTGCCCTTGCAGTGGACGTGGTAGCTGAAGTAGTAGATTCCAGGCAGATCACAGGTGAAGACGCCTGTCTGAGGGTTGTAGTTCTGGCGGCCGTTGTAGAGGATCTTGTCGAACACTATGGGCGTGCCCACGGGCGGGAATGGGGTGGTCAGTGTGGCGGTGAAGGCAGGCATCTCCAGGCCGCTGGAAATGATCTCTGGGGTACCGCCATATTTACCCTTCTTGTAGGTCTTTACTCCATCCAGCGCTGGGCCCATCTCTGGCAGGACCGCCTCCAGGTCGGGTGTTGGTGCCGGGGCTCCAGGTGGGCCGGGAGGGCCAGGTGGACCGGGGCGACCTGGTTGGCCAGCAGGGCCAACAGGTCCTGAGTTTCCTGGAGGCCCAGCTGGACCTTCCACACCTGGGTTACCTTCACCTGCAGGTCCAGGTGGACCTGGCTGACCTCCCTCTCCTTTTGGTCCTGGGGATCCAGGAGGTCCAATTGGGCCGCCGGGACCAGCAATTCCTGGGATTCCCTTTGGTCCCTGAGGGCCTTCTGGACCAGCAGCTCCTCCTTCGCCCCTCAGACCAGGCAGACCAGGCGCACCAGGAGGTCCTTGTTGGCCCTTCTGTCCTCCTTGACCCTGTGGACCCACAGGCCCAGGTGGACCTCTTGGCCCAGGCTCACCCCCCTCTCCTGGGGTACCAGAATCACCTGGCAACCCTGTTGGTCCTGGTTCTCCGATGGGTCCAGCATCTCCTTTAGGACCCAGGGGTCCAGCTTCACCTCTTTGACCAGGTACACCTATCCCTCCTGGTGGGCCCATGCGACCTGGTGGTCCAGGGGGTCCATTTGGCCCCGGTGGGCCCAGTGGTCCTGGTACACCTCCTGGGCCTCTGTCTCCCTTCGGTCCAACTGGACCAGGCTGGCCTCCCTGACCCTTGTCTCCTTTGGGTCCTTGGTATCCTGGTTTGCCAATTCCTGGCAGTCCCGGTTTCCCTGGCAACCCTGGTGGACCTGGTTGTCCTTTGCCGCCCTGTGGCCCTGGTTGACCTGGTAGGCCATCTAACCCTGGTTTGCCGATTCCATCTGGTCCAGGCATACCCTGAGGTCCCTCCTGTCCTGGTGGACCGGCAGGTCCAAGGTCTCCCGGGGGTCCTGGCTTTCCTGACACACCTGGTGGCCCTGGCATTCCGGGCATTCCTGGTTTTCCAATTCCAGGCAGACCTCCTTGTCCAGGACGTCCCGGTGGTCCAGCGGGGCCCTTGTGTCCAGGCAATCCGGGTACCCCGATCCCCTTATCCCCCTTTGGCCCTGGCAGGCCAGGGAGTCCTGGAAGTCCTTTGTGCCCAGGCTCTCCTTTCAACCCTGGGCCGCCGGGTAGGCCCTGTCCACCGGGTTTACCAATACCGGGAAGCCCAGGTGGTCCTGGAGGTCCGGGTGGACCAACTGGTCCCTCTGGCCCCTCTCCTCCGCTTGGACCTTGATCTCCAGGGGGACCGGGCAGGCCGGGGCCGCCTGGTTTTCCCGGCAGTCCTGGCATTCCAGGTTTTCCGATTCCTGCTAGTCCCGGTGGTCCTGGCTGCCCGGGCTTTCCAGCCGGTCCAGGAAGTCCGTTACCGGATGGTCCAGGTGGTCCTGCTGGGCCGGGTGGGCCAGCGGGGCCTGGGGGTCCAGCAGGCCCAGGTTCCCCCTGTGGGACACCCAACTCTCCCTGGGGAATGGTGAGTCCTGTGGGATTCAGAAGAAGGGCAGGGGGTGGGTAAGTAATGTGGTTCACTTTACCTTGATTAAAACTTCTGTGCTTCTAGATCTTGTTTACCAGAGACCTTAA